>DF241785.1:1086-70200 GCA_000507305.1 Breviolum minutum Mf 1.05b.01
CCCCTTTGCCCAAGTGGTTGGAGGCTTGATTAAGAGTTTTGGGGTTTGCGGACTCTTTCAACCTCACATGAAAGGAAAAGAATGGAATTAAATGGGAATGAAAGGGCATGAAAGGAACTGCAAGGACATGACTGGACATGAGGGCAATTGAATTAAAAAGAAGGAAAGGCAATGACAATAAACAAGACGAACCCCCCCAAAGATCAAAGACTTTTTGGTACCCTGTAGCTAATTACTAGTCACTTTGTTGTTTTTGGATGTGGGGAATCTGTCAACAAATGACACAGAAGGAAATGAAAAGGATGAAGGGGAAAGAAAGTACTGGACATGCTTGGAAATGTTTGGAACCAAAGCAATTATTCATGACGTCAAATCATTCTGGTGGTTTGAAGCATGGGCAGTAAATAAAGTCCCCATACCAAACTGGATGGAAATCATTGTCTAAAAGACGGTGTGCAAAGTTCACGAATAGGTTTGAACTGATTGTAAAAGACCAATGTACACTGAGAAAGGGAGTTTTGGCATTTCTATATCTCATTTGTGGACCGAT
Source organism: Breviolum minutum Mf 1.05b.01 (assembly GCA_000507305.1). Taxonomy (NCBI): domain Eukaryota; class Dinophyceae; order Suessiales; family Symbiodiniaceae; genus Breviolum; species Breviolum minutum. Next base: position 1,637 of record DF241785.1, read on the forward strand.
TATTGGATTGATTTTGTTGCTTGGCCCATGATTAGTTTTTGTAGTGATGAGCCAGGTGTTACAGCACATATATGTATTCGTTCGTATAAGACCGGAAGGTCCCTCCCACACTATACTATACTGATACTAGTATATGATTCAAGTCTGTATATCTTGTATTTGTTTTGATCTTGTATACTGGTACATATTTTATACAGTAGACTCAGCTATAAATGTTTCGGAGCTTCTCTATGTTTTGAGTTTCGGTTGATTATGGTTGAATGGACAGTTTGCTTGTGGCTCCTTTCTGTTCTTTGCTTTTGCATTTTCGGTTTTTGCAGCTCGATTTGCTCGATTCTGCTCTCAATGCCTGGAATCTCGTCGATCTTGTCAAATCCCTGCAGCGGGATTCGAAATATTTGCACATAAACGATTCGATAGTCGGCTGTTGAATTGCCGTTGAATCAGTTTGAATGTCAGTGCTATCAAGCATTATTGAGTCATGAAAGTATTCTGCACATCTGAAATATGAAAGTGTCCTTCTGCAATGAATGCAAAATCTGCCTTCCATGTTCAACCTCTGTGGAATTTTACACAAACTATATAGAGCAGCACTGTGTGGTGTAGAAAGTCTTCCTTCAAAGACTGAAAACGACAAAATTCAGGATCTATCAATCGGGCCAAATTATAATATTTCACTAACCTGGATTTCCTTGAATCACGGGGATTTCCCTTAAAAAAAACACCATTTGGGGTGAAAAACTCGTGTGAGTTCGCGATGAAATTTGACCAGATCAATAGATCTCCTCATCTCCGCCTCACGCTCCAAACGTCTCAGCTCTTGGACCACCACAGGATCTGTGAGGTCAAGGCCTTGCTTCTTCGCATCCTTAAAACGTGGAAAAATGCCTTTCTTTTTGAAGCAAAACATGCATAACTGCATAACACATGTTGCTGTGGAACATCGCGAAACATTTGCAAAGAGCATAACAGGGCAAAGACTTGAGTTCCAGAACTGGTGCAAAAGTTAGTCGAAAATGCAAACAAATAAAACGATTAATGCATAATCAGAAATTATTATATACCAGTAGACAATTATTTTATCACAACTAAAAAACAACGGAAAGCTGACACATTCATTGACATCCATAGGAAGTTGCACTACTCAGAGATTCGAAATGACGTCCTCGATCAGCTCGGCAGGCGGATTCGCCCAATCGATCTTTGGCTGCTCGACGACTTTGACGGCCTTGCAATTCACCAACGGTTTTACAAAGGGAATTACTAAGACCAAAAAATTGTGAAATCTTTCTCGGTATTGGATGCCAGCAAGCATTCAAACATAAATAACCAAAAACGTTGAAGAAACACAGAATCCATCAGAATCCGGGGTTGTTCTTCAAGCCTTTTGGACTTCACTGGGTTTTTGCAGTTCCTGTTGTTGTGATTCAACTTTTCGGGTCTAGCTGTCTAGCCTTCTTTGCTTCCTTGATCTGGTCGTTCAGTTGTCGCGCCTCATCCTCCTAACTAAGTGAACGCGGAAAAACATGGGTTGGCGTAGAAAGTAAGGAAAGAACTGGAGATGCCGATACAACATGCTGGTTTCCTGTTGGGCTCATGTTGCCATGGAAACTGTGGATGCTCCTTGCCATTTCGCACGTAGAGGTCGCGCAAGAGCTCAGCATCTTGGATCCTCTTCTCGAGAGGATCCTGAAAAAATTGGGCATAAAACAGTGAAACACCAGGAAGGAACTTAAAACACATTGATTGATTGATTGATTGATTGATTGATTGATTGATTGATTGATTGATTGATTGATTGATTGATTGATTGATTGATTGATTGATTGATTGATTGATTGATTGATTGATTGATTGATTGATTGATTGATTGATTGATTGATTGATTGATTGATTGATTGATTGATTGATTGATTGATTGATAGCTTGATTGATTGATTGATTGATTGATTGATTGATTGATTGATTGATTGATTGATTGATTGATTGATTGATTGATTGATTGATTGATTGATTGATTGATTGATTGATTGATTGATTGATTGATTGATTGATTGATTGATTGATTGATTGATTGATAGCCTATTCAAAAGTCAAAAGCGGAGTTTTGCAACACCAAACTGAAATCATGAACTCCCATTGCAAGCATCCCAGGCATCCTGATCAGAAATCTGCTCTATTCGCTTTTCCAAGTCTTGATAGGTCGCTCCTGGCGCGTGACCAGCTGATGTGAAGACTTAACCCTTGGCGCCCAATGAAAGCTGCCAAGAAACTTCGCTTCGAAAAGTCAAGTCATCAACTGATGTGAATGTATGATGGTATGATATATGTAGTACGTTGCCAATAATTATAAAGTTTATACGGGAGCCCTTTGAAAGCCATCCGCAAACCGTTTCATTCCAAGCACCCTTATTGAACAATGAACAAGAACATACATCATCATCATCATCATCATCATCATCATCATCATCATCATCATCATCATCATCATCATCATCATCATCATCATGCATGGCTAGCATTGAAACCATGAAAACATAGGCAGGGGGCGCCGCTGGAGATCAACGAACCACCTTTTGCAGTTGCAGCGGCCACTTTCGCCTCTTGCATTACCTGGACAAGCAGCGATGAGCAACAATCAGAAACGCCATTGACAACTTCAACGGAATGCATGACACCTTGAGGACACCTCTGACAAACTGGAATCCCTGAAGGCTTCATGCTTAAACATCTAAACAGATCTAAACAAAGTCAAATTTCCTCATTTAAGCCACCTTGTCATAGATCTGTCCACGATCAAACATGCCTGTGAAGGTCTTCGCATCCTCTCCACTTGGCACAGGCTGGAAGATGTGGCATTGTACTATATATTTCATTAACATTCATTCACTTGCATGCTATCTTTCACAATCGTACATATTCTTTCTATGTATGACGTAGTCTGAAGCAGTCATAAACTGATGGCATACGAATCCCATAAATCCCCAAAGAGCAGTTCTGATCCTTCTCTCGCTGCACACGGCGCTCTGCCCGAAGCCTGGTATGTGAAGTTAGGGAACAAACAAAACGAGCTGACAAAAGCAGTCCCGCACATTCCCGCACTATTTGTTTGCAATCATGATGCAAATTCAGCCCGGTCTCAATGAAGTGAAAGGATTTTTTGCGTCTTGATTTCTTGATTCGGAAGAGCCTTGCAAGCAAACGTTCTACGGTCTGGTTCGAAGGATCCAAGCGATTGGCTTGTGCCAAATCCTGGTACTGCTTAACTTGCAGTAATCCAAAGTCTTGGGAATTGCAGAATCGAAGCATTGCCGCTAGACTTGTAGAGTTTTGACTTGCCATCTTTCATGCTTTATGACAGCTTGAACAATCCTGTGGTTTGAGATTTCTCGTTTCAGCAAGTTTCAGCTCCTTGATGGCCAAGTCATGATCGTAGGCCGTAGCTTTGACAGGCCTAGCGCGAGGCAAATTTGGTGCATCACGGCCACATGGAAACAAAGTTCTGCAAACCTGATTCTGGACTCAGCTCTTCGGTAAAGCCCCTTGACGTTGTCTGGATCCAACCTGAAAAATTCAGCCAAGTGCGATGAATACTACATGATGGACAATGCAAATACCCGAAATTATCCGAATACAGGCAGACACACCAAGTCTAGAGTCTAGAGTCTGGTTGGAAATGCAAAACTGGATCTCACAGCCAAGCAACTCGAGTGCTGCGTCACAGGCCGCGATGGCCTTCGAAGATCATCTTTTTGGTCTTGGTATCATTGTGATTCATTGTGTGTCCGCTGTTTCTTCAGTGTTCTTCCAAGTTTGGGTTCTCCTTGAGAATTTGTGCCAGTCAAGAGATTTAATCGTGATGCCTTTGAAGATCCTGGACATCCTTAGGGAATCTTTCTTAAACAATTTTCCTAATTTGCTCAAAATGCCATGCACTGGTGACACTTTCGCAATCCTCGTCAAACTTGTCCAACTTCTGTTTGCAGGCAGCGAGGTTTAATGCACACCTGGAGAGAATGAATCCAAGAGCTCTGGACTGCAGGAATTCATCAATTCATTAAACAATTCATTGATTGATTCTGGTACATTTTTTCAAATCTGCAACAACATGTCTGCTTTACTGCTTGTTGTTCCTGGTTCTCTGCAGCTTCTCCGTTCTCGTGCTTTCTCATTTTGCAGTGCATTGATACCAAAAAGGACAATTTTTGGACATTAATCCTTCAAGCTATTGCCATAGACAATCTTTGGAGACTATAGAACAGTGGATGATTGATGATTTATCATAATTCATCAGGATTCTAGATGATTTGCCGGAAAAATGTGCCATTTGCTGTAGGCGTTTTACCTGCAAATGGCTTTCAGCTGAGACTGTGACAAAGCGCGATGCTTCCGTTGCCATTTGGCCTCCTCTTCTGTGGAGCCCACATCATCAACTGGCTTTTGCAAGAGATTGGACAGGGAATACGTTGAGAGCAGCTGGACACATGCGTATCATACTGAAGTATGACTATATATGACTGATATGACTTGGGATCTTTGACTAACCACTTGAGATTATAAAATCAAGCTTGCATTGCACAAACCTCCGTCATGTCACCTCCAAGTTGAGTAGGACACACAAAATGAGCATTGACTTATTATTGACTTGTTGAGGCTTGGTAGTGTCACCGACCTAGAACCAGGACATCATCATCAATCCCACGTTGGTTCTTTCGCCAACCAGGATCAGTACCTTGACCGGAAAAGCAAAGCGCAAAGAAAACTCGAGAAAGTGTATGCCCCTCTTGCATCTTCAAACGGCTAGCCACAAATCACAGATGCATCCAAAGCTGAAAGGTTTCAATTCCAAAGTCTGAGCTCAGTGTTGAGCTGTAGCAGTAGTGCACCAATGTTGCTGCCTAGATGTGTGGGTTGGATCGATGCGAAATACCCCAAGGGCTCTGAATTTCGAACTCATGTTGTCACATCTGTCGTGTCTGCGCCTCCTCGTACTTTTCGATGGCGTCCATCCATGCGCCCTGCCTTGAGCATATTGACAAAAAGAACACCACGGCACTTAAAAAAAAACAGCAATTGCGTGGACACTTACAAACGTAAAATCATGTAATATCGATATCATACGAGTATCATGATGACTTGATGAGCATGACTGCAAGCACAAAGTCTTTGCTACTTCAGTTTCTAGGGCGGCTGCTTAAAATGTGCATTGCCCTCCTCTTTTAGCCTGACAAAAGGTTGACGTCATTGTTATCGTTGCGGATGCTTCAAATTTTGAAATGCTGACAGGTGCTGAGAGTACGGGAGGAGAATTACAGCAGTGGAAACACAAAGACTGTCAAACAGCACAAGACTACATTGGAAGATCTATGCATGTACCACATTAAAGACCAGTCGATGGTGTGCGGTTCTGCTTGCAAACACAGCTTTGCATACTTTTTGCACACAGAAAGGAATTCACCTTTCGCAATGCACTCTCTTCTCATCGAAAGGAAGCTGGCGCCAGGCCTGTGACAAGATCTAGAGTGCAAACGGGACAAAAGCATAAAAGCCTCACATTGTCTGATCGTCCTGATTTTGGACATCAACATATCATGAAATGTTGTAACAGCTCCATGATGGGCAGCCATGCAAACAGCCTTGAAATCATCCTTTTCGCCATGAAAGAGCGTGTGCTGAACAAAAAATGGCCAGGTCCTTGGCACAAAATCCAAGCAAAAAGCATGTTGTAAAACATTTGATACGTAAAGTCAAGAGTATATTACAGATTGATGTAGATTAGAATGATGCGCATATTAGTGTCATAAAAGCTAACATGCAATGCCAAATGCCAGGATCAACAAAATCAACAAAAATGAGTGACATGGAGTGACATTTTATTGGCAAACCAAGGCTTCGACTCATAGGTCTTCCGCTTCTCGTTCATCTGAGCAGATTTCAACTTCACCTGGGCTTCCAAAATCCCCAGTACCAATCAGCGTGCGGAGCATCAAACACTGAGGATCTTGCAGCTTGCTGCAAAATGTTGCCAATCCTTGGAGAGAACACATGAGGTTCAAGGAAATCAAGGAAAGACCATACCAAGTCAAAGTTTTCACACAAATTTCTGAAACATCTCCCTACATGGTGGATATGGTGGATGCTGAGCAGCTCATTATCTCCACTGAAGAGCGACATGGCGACAAAGAACCCCAAAAGCCGAGCTTTGCAAAAAAATTCAAAAACAGGATGTACGATACGGGGAAACACCAAGTCGATCAGTTGAATTTTACGAAAGACTGCTTCAACTGACAGCGAGAGTTGTTTTGTAAAAATGTTGTAAAAAATAAACATGACTGTGCGCTCAATTCGCAGGAACACATTTTTTAAGTCTTAGGATGTTTTACAGATTCGTTTTGAGACGGATTTTCTTAGATACACCAGAAGGACGCTTCGGGCTTTCTACGGGATGCGAATGCAGACTTGTGCAACGGCAGAGAAACACCAAACTTGATCAAACTTTCTCAACATATTACAGTAATTATCAATTCACATGGTCAAAGCATGTTTAATCCTCTTTATAAATCTTTATTCTTTATCCATCTTTATCCTTGAATAAGAATGTTTGACATTTCACATCCAGAGATTCCCCAACTTTGAAGGAATCTGTTCCGAGCCAAATAAAACATCGAACATCGAACCATGTCGCATCGCATCGCAGCTGCTCACATTGACTATGATTCCGTCTCCGAAGTTCGAAACAGTTCTTAAGACAACATGTTTTCATTCATTATCCGAATCCTTATACCTGGCTAATCCTGGCTAGGTATGTGTTCTATCTGATATATTTTTGATCATTGTCTATCATCGCCTTACTATATTTGTATTTGCCTTTCATGTCTGTTGGAGTCTATCATGTCAAATCAAATCTGAGCTGTGCACTCCAGCTCTTATTTTCGAGTCACAGGAGGCACAGCAGCCATGGTCATGGCATCGAGCAACTGTACAATTGTTCTGCAGGATGCACATCACTGTCAGAATAGACTTTGCAGCAAAATAACATTCCTTTCAATATGACAAGTTCAAACATGTGGTCTAGTTGGTGTTCAGTGTCGTTCCAAGATCATCAAGTTGATCAACCAAGATTCACAGAGTATCTGTCCTGTCATTGACTGTTCCGCAGGCTGCCACTCCAGTTTTGTGTAACGCTCTCTTTGAGCGAAGTGTCACATTAGCAAAATCATTGGCTCAACCTCAGTGCCAGGCATCTTGGAAAAACATTCCCAGAGGTGGAGAAAGCTTGGGATTTAATGAGCCATTTCATTTCTCATGATTTCTTCCACAAAATTGAAACGGGCATTCTTCACTCGCAAACTTTCCTTTCCTGGCGCTCTTGGCACAGCTCTCGGCAGTGCTCTTGGCTTATCTTGGACATCTGAGCTTCTGACCGGCAGTGCACAGTGAGCTGTTCGGCCTCTGCAGCGGAACCACAATGAAACAATGACTCTGATCTCATGTCAACTCTCACGCTTTGCGTTGTCCATTCCGACGATCAAAAGCAAACACTCAAAGCCAGAAAACCCACATTCTTCGCACTTTGCGTTTCTTTGTCTGCTAGACTGAGAGCAAGGGTTCCAAATACAGGTGACTCATGTTTCTCTGGTCATTCCTAAGGAGCTGAGGAAATGGCGAGACATTCTCTCGACTGTGGCCGTGAAGCATTGCCCGGAACAGCTGCCTGAATTACGGTGCAAGGTCTCTGCAATCGAGGCAAAACAAAACTTCACTACCGGTTTCAGCAAACAAGCGGTTCTCCTTAACAAATGCTGAAGCGATAAAGACTCTGTCTAAGGCTGGCATCTTCGCACGTTTCTTTATCGCGAAATACTATGTATCTACAATATCTAAAAATATACGGCCTTCACGAGCCTTAATTTGGGAATGAACCTAGTTTGCTACGAATATGTGTTCGATGAAGCCCGACCTACTTGAAAATCAGAGCATTCCTAACGCCAAGTGCGCTGATATCCGCCTGGCACAGTCAAGCTGGGATCGACGAGCTTCTGCTGCCTAACAGAGGCAAAAACGTGGAGCCCATAGATGACGATACAAGTGAGCCGCCTCATAATAAGGGAAAACAAGGGAAAGCTTCAGACAACAATTTGCCAAATACCCAAGACCATCAGGTGAATTGAAGGATAGCCCTTGCAGGTGGTGTTCATATCAATGGGTATATAATAATATATGTATATAATAAAAACATTATTTTGTTTTAAGTATTTTAATTTGATATTCTATGGCAAGCGGCAGTGAAAAAACACTCTGCCGTGATAGTACAATTCAAATCAATTCAATTCATGCACCAGGAACATTTAAACACTACATGCAGTATCATACACTGCGGATCACCGATCGCCCGACGGTCCTGCTCCCGATGATCCACTGCCTGGGCACTAAGATTCTGAAGACACAACACGCAAGACTAACAAGACGCAACTGAACCACCATCGTATCGCAGTATCGCATCGTATGGTGATCCAAACTGCTTCAACTCTCTAGTCACTGCCATCTGCCTCTGCATTCCGGTGATGTTCTTCAATCAAGTCCTGGAGCTGTTTGAAATGTCTTCATTGCAAAGAATCTTTCTTCATACATCAATCAGCAAATACGAGTACATAGAGCAAATCACATGAGCAAAAATGGGAAAACACACATAAATCATACTAAAAAAAAACAAATCGCCAGCAAAAACGGGCATCGTGCAGAAGAAAGAGGACGCTCCGACATCTGGCGATTCTGGTCAAGAACATGTCGTAGATTTGCCTGGAGGATTCATGATGTTTCTACTTTGAGATTCACACGGAGGTTTCTGTGTTTCAAGACGGCGAGGAAAGCAACATAAACAACACTTATCATCACTTATCACTTTGCATGAAACATGTGAACAGAAGCGAAACGTCGCAAAAAGTATGGCGTCAATCTACTTATGTCCGTACTGTTTCGTTGGTGCACTGCTTCCCTGCCTTCAACGTCTCAACTTGAACCTTCAACTTCGCCACAGTCTCAGCTTCTCGATGCATCCTGCGTCCATTCGCATCGACTTTACGGCAATTTTAGCGTCTGATCTCGTCAGACGCGCCTTCGCACCTCCTGTCGAAGTGTCAAAAGCTCCGTGCGAGGGCATGGTCCTTGTGGATCTCGTGCAGTGAACAAAAAGTCAAGACTCTTTCAAAACGTTTCAAAACAATCAAAACCGTCGTGAGGCAATTGAATTGAAATTCTCGTGTGCTCTGTGCCAGCAAGCACTTGAACCATCTGTCTTTCAAGGAGGAAACCCACCAAAAGGACTTGAAACCATTGAAACTGCCTCCAGACGCACCGCATCACACTGCCCGTTCTTTCGTTTGTGATCTCTGAGCCCAAGACGCACAGGCATCGAAGCTCGCTCTATCCTTGTCAGAGAGAAGTTTTGACAAACAAAATCAAAACAGGCAAAACATTCCAAGCTAAGAAGAACAAGACATGAACAAAATAAATGACATTGAAGAAACGAAACATAACCTTTAAGATTGTTCAACAAATCCAACAAGGCAAATATCAACACAACAATCAGAACCCCACATAACTATATATATGTTATACACGTATATATTACAGTACAGTATAATAACTATGTCATATTAACAGAAATAACCTTCTCAAAGCCATTCAGAAGCATCTGTCCGCTCTGCGATCATTTTGCAGTTTTCTCTTGTCTTGTCTGTGTCATGTGTCCCAACTATCTTTCTTTCATGGCCTCCGCGGCATCTCGCGACCTCCATGCTTGCACATGTCGACACTGAGCGCCATTTTATATCAATTACCTGCCTCATGAAATCTCATGAAGCTCACCTGCTTGATCTGGAATCTGGACTGTTTTCAAAATTGCAGACTTCTGAGAGAACTCTTCAGACTTGCCATCTTGACTGCTTCAGCACCTCGGGCAGACGCAGTTGAGACTGCTCTCACTTCGTTCACATAATGCTGGTCCCAGGTGGACCTTGTGGCAGCCACGATTTTGAAACAATCTTGGAAACGAATTAAAGATCTTGCAAACTGCCGGCACACTACCAAACGAAGAAAACGAAGCAAACTGAGAAGAAAGCAGCGTTTGTGCCAAGTGCTTCTGTGGCGGAGTCATATGTAGCATCATGCTGAGTACGAATTCACCCGGCCTTCACTTAATTTCTCTTATGACTTATTCCAGACGATGCTGTAATTTGTCAATGTGGCTCCTGATGGCTGAGGCTGATCCAAGAAGATGTTGCATTTATTATCCAAGCCAGAGATCTGACAAACACGCACAATGCAATGCAAGGTTATGCTTTCCCCTTCAGTCTGTGCCCTTTCGAATCATCTGTATCGCCAAGCATACAAATGTTGTGAGTTGTGATTCAATCTGAGCCTGAATTCAAAAACTGCACAGAGAACCAAGGCAGTTCTATCATCTGTGTGACGCGGCTCATGGCCAAGTGTCAAGCTGATTCCCACAGGGACATGCAAAAACACAAACAAAACCAAAATTGCTGGGAAAGAGAGGTTGCACAAGTGTGAGAAGGCTGTTTTTTCAAAAGGCTTCTAACGCTCACCACTATCGAATATTATCGAATGTGCAAATGCAAATTTCTCCACGATCGAAATTTTGCAAAGCTTCTTCCGTAGCTTCTGGAGGACACGCCTACAGGGTCAAAAGGTCGTGGCAAGGCTGAGTACGGAATGACTTCAAAATCAGCAGGTGGAAGCGTCCTTTTGTGAAGGACAACATGCCGGCATTGAAACATGTTGTCTGGAAACAAAGCAAACCAAAGGGCAGGTTTCAGCATGTATCAGCCACATATTGCCAAAACTTTTCCTTGAAAGCTGCTTTCCAAATGTACATGCTGGAACTATCTTGATGGATCTTGATGGCATATGGTCTGAATGTCTTTTTTGCTGCAGCAATACTGCTTACCTGCAAAAGCCAGCGGAGACGTAGCAGCCTAGCCTGCCAGTCACAAGAACATGTCAGGAGACCCAAGGCCCGAACATGAATTAAATTGAAATAATGTCTTCATGTAGATTTTTCAATTCTTTTCATGTTTTTCCTGATTTTCATCAGGAATCCCTCAGGACTCAGGACAGTGTCTCTGTCTTAGTCTATATCAATTGATGTTTGTGCAACATTGTCCAACCATTGGAACCTCGCTAGAGCTGAGAGAGGCTTGCAGGAAACCATACGAGTCCAAGGTCGCAAGCAAAATTGCACATGCCACGGCCACGTTGAATGAGATGCACCTTAGTAGATCGGGTCACAGCTGTCCGAATATTAGACGGAGATGACATACACTATAGACTCTAGACCTGTGATTTACGGTTTTGTTTGTGAAAATGTCGTTGGACACTGGACAAGTACTCCAAAACTTTAGTAAAGATGAATTTGCTTGATCCAGTAGAACATCAGCCAGTCTCATATTGACTGTAGTGACAATTGTGCTGTTGTTCATGGTAGCGATCACTTTGTACCTGTCTGGATGTTGTGGACTTGAAACATCTTGAAACTCTGAGTCTTGCCTTTTGACACGTTCTGTGTACAATGTCACCAAAACCTGGTCCTGATTGAGCCGGGCACAAACCCTTCATGGGCAACAGGCAAGAACCATCCGCCAAACTGCGTGCGGCTGGAGACACCCCCTGCCGCATAAACGCCGAGAAGGCAAAAAACATTGAAAGTAATTGGCAAATCCTTTGAAAACTCGAGGAACACCGGTGCTTCAGAAGGAACTAAGAACAGGGCAATGTGCCTCAGATGCAGCAAGGGCAGCATCGGCTCTATTCTGATTGTTCTCTTGAGCTGAACTACCCATCCGAAAAGAGATGCAAAAGACTCGGAGACCATAGCTAGAAGGAGGTGACAAAGCAAGATGACACAAAATTACCAGACGATGCGTCATCGACACTCGATGTCAAAGATTTATCTACGGACAGCTTTCGAAAGACACCGATCTCAAAGATTTAACCAAGAAACTCACTTCCCAGGACGAAGGCCAATTTCGGCAAGGCATTCTGAGCATTCTGAGTCCTGGAAACGGGGAAAAAAAATATGGGTGCACTTGACACTTGGATCATTGTGATTCATGTTGTGGTTTCACTGACATTTAGAGATTCTGGAAAAGAATGAAAAGAGCAGCTTGCACGAAAGCACCAGCAATCATCAAAGGAATTTAAGCTACAGTTGATTACCGACTCGGATCGTCCTTTCAAGTTGCTGACAAACTGCAAGTTTACGCACAAAACTTCGGTTGTAGACAAACACTTTTGTCGGGATTATTTTCCGATGACAGCCAAAAACTGCTTGGCTCCCTGTGTTTTGGGTAAAGCCGCTTGATTCTTCTGAAGTCAAGTACGCTGCGATCCAGCTTTCTTATCACACGCTTGGCACCCCTTTCTTCTTTCCGTCTTCTTTCAGTGCCTTCTCATTCCGCGGTTTGTCTAATTTTTCCTGTATTTCCTCGATTTCAAAAGGGCATCAGGGCATCATTGAATAACAGCTGTGTCTGTGTTGTATTGCTTCTTCTCAATATCGCACAAACGAGTTCTTAGTGTGTTGTCTTGCTTCCTTACTTATCTTACTTTGCATCCAGTTCCCAAACTCATGAAACATTGCCGCATGTCGCTTCGGTCCAGGTACTAAGCACTTCATCCAAGGGCGTCTGGGAAAGATCCAACGCCCAAATTCTTCTTCCTTCACAACGTAGCGCCTGAGGGTGGAGTCCAGGGTAGAGTATGGAGTGAGAGCATTGTGACGACCTCAAAGGAACGCTGTGACCTCAAAGCAACTTGGCACATCTTTCCATCGGCGTAGGGACAGCCAAGCTTGGCATTCCAATGCCTTGCAAATGCTAAATCGATCACTGATTCATGGCGTTCTTGAAGTTTAAATTGATACAAGCTTTATGCAGTCTTTGGTTTTTTGAACATTCGGTGCCAAAGCTATGCTTGTGTTGAAAGTTCTGCCAAGAAGCTGCTGCAATTTCATCAAAACGCATGTCATCACCATCAACTGAGGGCAGTGGGCAGTGCCGGCTTTAGTGCATTCTTGACAATTCAATCTTGGTGCAATTTATTTGTTTTAAGATGCTATAAGTCTTTGGGTTTTGGCAACCCAAATTTGATTGTTTCCAACATCTTCACTCTGGATTGATTTTGATTTGAAACGTTTAGGAAGTTTAGGAAACAAATGAAAACAGCATCAATGTTCAAGTTCAGACAAAGTTTCCATGCGCCTAGCTCCACTTGCACCAGGCCAAAGGCATCAACTGTCCTGCAGGAAAATGTATCGCCAATTTTCACTGCAAACCCGAGGTCAAAACATGCAACAAAAACTGAAAGAAAGGCAGTGACTTACATAGATTCAATGGTAACCTGCCTTTGAATCGATTACACTGATTACACTATTGATCTCAATGCTTCATGGCAATGGAAGATTTCGGAATGTGTCCAGAGAATTCGGAATAGCTGCACTCTTGACTCTCGTCCGCAAAAGGCTTTCTGCATCTTGCAGGCATCGTGCTTAGTCGTCACACTCTTAAGCATGAGCGAGATTGAATTTGAAGTAAGAAGTAAGAAGTATGAACAAAGAAAGGAGATAGACCCAGCATAGACAAAACATGATATAACAGCCAGCGGACCATAGCGATCTCATCCCTGAGAGCAGCAAAGCCCGCAGCACATTGGCTGTATAAGGCGCTGGCTCCAAAGTTCTGTCTCTTCGGACTAGCAGGGAACATTAGGAAAGCAAATCGTGATATCGCCGCTGCCAAATGCCTCCCAATAATCATCATTGTCCTGGATCAACTTTGAGAACTCACTCACTTTCATCTGAGGAAATGCTATGTCTAATCACACAAACAAGTCAGCTCTTCTCTCCTTCATGGATTTGCGATTTGTATATAATTTCAAGCAAGAAATCTGCTGCAAGGAACATTCCTACCAAATGGATGCAAATCCTTCACAGAAAAGATGGGGATTGATTGAAGCAGGAAAATAAACCTTGATCCAAACTTGGTGTGACTTTTGTTTCTCAGAGACATGTTGTGGGGCTGCGTTTCCCTCGGTCCTTTTGACAAGGACCTGTAAGACCCTTTACAGGGAAGTCATTGGCCTGTGCTTGTACTGATGTGCTTTGTGAGCATGGCACATCGGCTGACAAGCCATTGCTGCTAGCCGGACCCAAGTTGTTCTTCACGTACATGGCGTAGATCCTTAGCAGCATTTAACACCCGAACAGGACCATAGGTAGCGAGTGCATGGAGGAATGCAGCATGAATATATTCCCAACAAAGAAAGGCGACAGCTGCAGAATCAAAAGTCCCGGCCTTGTTTTTGTGGAAGCGGTATTTCAAGGTATTTCGGTATTTCCATGCTTTATGGATCTTTACGGTTCACCTTGCTATAGGCCTGCATCCTTTCGCCAAGGATCTGTTCGGGGGTCTTTGTGACCACTCCAATGTAGCCATCTGAAGGATCCCAGGTAAAGGTATAGCTTCCACCAGGTGGGACCTCTTGCCACAGCTTGCCTGCCTCAGAAACAGATTGAAAATGATCCTGATTGAAATTGCGGTAATTTGCCAACCTTCGTTTTTTAATAAATGTATACAAACGATCGAGAAACTCATGGAAACTGACAAATGTGTCCGTCACACACTGGAAACCTATGAGAGCCACCCATGCCCGAAGGCTGTCTCAATAAGAAATAAGAACATGAGGTTTCTAATATTCCTTGATATTCCTTGACTGAACAAGGGTCAACATGTGGCAGTGAAAATCTGCTTGGGAGTCACTGAAGTCACTTTGAATATTGATATCAAAATATGAAATGTTCGTTTACTATTTTGATCTATTTTTGACATCTATTTTGACTATTTTGTTCAGACTTTTCACCGAGGTTCTTTTGTGAGTTGCCTTGCGTACTTTGAAGTCACCGTGGACTTGCAAGGTGCCTCCCCTGAAGCACTGCAGGATAGACTCGTGTAATCCTGCTTCAAAGGGGCTGAAACGACCGTCTCCTTGTTCCAATTTACCAAGGTTTGACTGGCGCTGTCAAAATATAACGCCACATTCTCACCAGGACTGACAAAGCATGCATCGTGATCTGGATAATTCTCTGTGGTTTGAGCCCAACCACCTGTGTAAGCACAATAGGCTTTGGTATCATCGTCATTTGTAACCATAATCATCAAATAACTATTTGTGCCTCCCAGGCATTTTGCATATGCTGCGTTGAATCCCTCTGCACACGTGGGCGCCAAATTTTGCGATGCTGTGCCACCAGAAGGTGAGGGACCTTTCACCGTAATGCTTTGTCCTCGTGTGCTTTGTTTTGACTGCAACAAAGTCACTTTGTCCTCGTGTTCCACTTCACAATTTTGGCACTCACCTTCAAGAGCAAAGACACGGGCAACCAAAAGGACACTAAAAGCCCGCAACAATCCGATCATGGCGATGTGACGGTTTTCCTTCTGTTTGAAACAATGCACACAAAGGTGGCTTTGGAATCTTGGCCCAAACACCTGCGGTGATGCAATGCAAGGATACCAAAATGCCATGTTAGATGATCATGAAACATGCACAAAGGTACCTAAGGTAACTATGAAGCTGGAATTCACGCGACACTTCGTATCGTGACATTTCGATTCGGAATTAGCGGCTTGGAGCCCTTCGGAGCCCTTCCCGTCCTCAGCACAGTCCACGCATTTCGTAAGTTGCAGGGCCGCTCGAGGACAATGGCAACGGAAGTCACTTTCTGCTCCAAGACTTCATCTACCTTGAAAGCACATTGGGAAAGTGAAACTGAATTGAATCAACTTGATATTCCTCACCAAATAGAGCTGCAATGGTGAAGGATTTTTGAGATGTATCTGTATTATTGGCATTGTTGACATCTTTCTTTATTCAATTGATATTCATTTTGCAGTAGGATTAGACATGCTTGAGACGATTAGGCTGCATCACTTCGAGAAATAAAACCAAAGTGCAACTTGCGCCATGCATCCATGTGCCACCATGCTACACGCGAGGCCCACTCCTTACCTGCCAATTGCTCCAATTCAAAGGCGAGGCTGTCACAAAGCGTTTCAATCTCCACGTTCTCCCCGGTTTCCGCTGCGGAATTTGTAGAATTGTTGGATTGCTGTATTTCTGATCTCTTTGCGAACTTTGCGCATTTCGCTGCAATCATTTCTTCCAGCTTTCTTGTCAATTCAAGACGTTTCATGGCCATGGAGTCTCTAGCAAAACCGAAAGGCACAGGTTCCAAATGCCGCCTTCGCACATATCTGATACCCCAGTCGTACCATTCCCAGCCTTCCCAAACACGATACTTGGCCGGATCAGCGATAGCCTCAGCATTTCCCTCAAAGCTTGCAATGGTCGCTTTTGTTATTTTGGTCCCTTTTGTCTCTTTCTCGGAGGATCTGACGGTGGCACTTCTGACGGTTCTGATCTGCTTTCTCTGTCGACCAAACGCTGCCAGGGTGGCCGTGGCCGAAGCTGCGGTCGGAATGCCTCGAGTTCTTCGTGCTCCGCTCCCAAGTCCTCCCAATCCCAGCTTGGTGCACTGGCAATGCCGGCCAATCGGAGGGTTGGATGAAATCAACATCACCGGGCTTCTGAGGTTGTTATATACAACTCATCACCGGGCTTGTGAGGTTGTTATATACAACTTAATACACGTTGTTAATCATAATTTGATCGTTGTCAACATGTTGTCAATCTGTCTGGGTTTGGACGTCATTAAAGCATTCTGTCAAGTTGTCATACTGATGCCCAACTTGATGCTGACACTCCATTCATGACAGAACTCAACAATTTTCAGACTGCTAGAGTAAATGCCAACTGTGTCCAAACAAACATAATGGTAAATACTTGGGGTCCTTTATAGGCATGATACAATCAGGGGCTATTGTTCTCACTGTGTTTGGTACTATTCCGAACTGTCACTTGCTCTGGTCCTCTACATTGAACCTGCTGTCGACAGGAACGCACTCCCATTCTGAACCTTTTCAAGTGGTACATATTCGTGCAAATGAAAATGTGAAGGTACTACACTCAATCCCTACCTACAGACCGGCATGGAACAATATGGAACAGCTGAACCTTCCATCACGATGCGTCCGAATTTCATCAAATTTCTACCCGAAAAGTTCCACGGCCGTTCTTGGGAGTGAAAAGAAATCGATCTGAAGCATTTCCACGTTTTTGCGAATGCCTTCCCACGGTGTGAAGCCTTTTGTAACAACCCAATTGATGAATTGATCTTAGTTTAGGATGTTTACACTGACGTTCAGGAAGATTCCTGGAAGACCCTGGGAAGACATGCAAAAAACATAAACCTTCAGTGCTCTCCAGCTTTGGCGCCAAAGCCTCAGAAAATGATAACCTCGTTCTGCAGGTGGTCGTCCTGTCAACTGAAAGTGGGTCTTCTACGAAAGTTGATTCATTGATGTTTTGTCACAAACTGATCCTCTTGTAACTCTTGTAGTCTTCTGCCAACACAGCTGTCCTTTCTCTGCAGTTTCCGCACCTCAGAAATCATGAAGTTTTCACAAAAATTGCACGAATGAAAATTTGCAATGCCGGGCGATAAATACGACATGAAGAGAAATCGTAACATGTTAAGTCTGTTAAGTTGTAATAAATGCGGAACAAAAACATACAAAATAATCAGAAACGACACCTTCCGAAGCGCTGAGGTCTCCACATGGGTTGCCAGAAGGAAACCAAGGTATCCTGTCATTGTCACATGCAAAGATCAGTGAAACTCCGAGCACACAAAAAAAAATACAGTCACAGGGTCGACAGGAGACATCTAACATTTTGATTGCCGATCGCCTAAGCTGCAAATAGGCACTGCCGTCCACACCTGTTTGGATTCCCAGTTCGCCAGCTGTGACTACTTTCAGCAGCAGACGCGATTTTTTTTTGGAAACGCTACGTATGAATGTAATGAAACACGATGCACGGACCTCTTTTCTTATTCATTATGTTGAAATGGCGATGTCGTTTGGGAATGCTGCTGTATCAAAACAGCAGCACTCCCCCTACGCTTGGGTTCACAACTAATTTTCCTGCATTATGTTGCACCCTCACTAGTGTGATGGTTCTGACAGATATGATATTAGTTTATTTAGTTCTTCCAATTTGTTTGTTTGGATGGGCGTGATCAATCAAAACATTGATCCTCAAAGAGGGTCTAAATACCAAAACAAAGGCCAATACTGTGCACAACATTGTCTACCCAAACCTGTACCAAATCCATCCAAATTCTGCAGCAAATCCTGCATCCCAGCAAATATTAAAGACGGTTTTCCATAAAACATTGAAGGGTCCGCAGAATGGATTCTTTTTTGGCTACAAGTAGGTGTACTTGTAAGCCTTACAAGCCAAAAAAACAAAGAGAAAGCACAAGTAAAACAACAAGAAAAGGAAAGGAAAGAAAAGAAACAAAACGAAAAGGAAACGACAGAACAAATAAGAAACGGAAAGGACGGAAAACAAGAAAAGGAAGGGAAAGAATAGACAAGAAAAGGAAACGAGAGAAATAACAAGAAATAACAATAAATAAGAATAGGAAAGAAAAGGAAAGAACAAACAAGAAAGGGCAGGAAAGAAAGGAGAAAAAACGGAAAGAAAAAAACAAGACAAAGAAAATATAACAAAACAAGAAAAGGAAAACAAAGAAATAACAAACATAGGAAAGAACAAACAAGAAATGCCAGGAAAGAAAGGACTGGAAAAACAAGAAAAGGAAAGGACAGAATAAACAAGAAAAGACAACGAAAGAAAAAAATGGAGAAAACAACAAAGGGACAGGATAGAAAAGAAAAGGACAGAAAAAAACAAGAATAGGAAAGAACAAGAAAGGACATGAAAGAAAAGAAAAGGAAAGAAAGGAAAACGAAAAGAAAGAAAAGACCCAACAGTGAAACAAGACCAGAAAAGGAAAGAAAAAAGCAGGAAAAGGAAACGATAGAAATAACAAGAAAAGGAACGAGAAAACACGAAAGTATCGAAAAGAAAAGGAAAGAAAACGAAAAGAAGGAAGCAACAAGACAAGAAAAGGAAAAAGAAAAACCAAGAACAAACAAGAAAAGCAAAACCAAGAAGAGACAAGGAAAGAATAAATAAGAAAAGGAAACAAAAGAATTGGCAAGAATAGGAAAGAAGAAGAAAGAAAAGGAAAGAAAAGCAATCACAAGACAAAGAAGAAGAAAGAAAAAAACCAATAAGAAAAGGAAAGGAAAGAAAACATCAAGAAAAGGAAACGAAATAAACAACAATAAGAAAGAACAAACAAGAAAGGACAGGAAAGAAAAGAACAGCCAAGAAAAGGAAAAAACAATAAGAAAAGGACAGAAAAAAGCAAGTCTCAAATATCCAAGATTTGTTTTGGGGTGGAGGGCTAGCTATAATCATTCAGCAATCACCTAGGGGGGGTACCCTACACTTAATGTACACTAATCAGCTAGGATCCAACATGACTATCACTATCACTATCACTTCTCTCTTAACAGTCTTAACTGTTCCAGGGCCCTGGCAAAGTAGCTGAACCAAACCAAGGACAGACCGCAAGCTCCTTTGTTCCTTGGGCAGAATGAAAAGACTGCATTTGCGTGTCACAAAATGTCAGCGTCGCCCCCTTGACAGATTCCCCCTTATTATTGCTTTGTGGATCAATTTGGCAAATCTTCCAAACGAAATCATAGAAAATCCTCAAACACACGCAAGACTCACAACCAGAAAATCGTGACTCAAAATGAGTCAACATGTGTTTGCCGTTTGTTTTACATCCCATGCGCCATGCGCTGCCTTTTTTGAGTGCAAGACCGGTCAATCTCAGGATCTGATGTCCACAGAAAACCCACGACGTTGAGGACCTGCAAAGCGGTCAGCTGCCCCAGGCAGGAATAAAACGTCATCTGCAAAACCGAAAAGCGCAGTTTACACCCAGTTTGTATTTTGAGTTGCACGGCGGCACATCCAACATACACCCAAAACAACCATCCATGTTCTCTTGTCAACTTGTCCCTTGAATTTCTATGAATAAATTCATGGATTGGTGCAGGAGACTCTTGAACTTGCTGGTATTGTGGAAATACCTGCAGTGCAAACGACTTCAACTGGTCCAAGGAAGCTCAGTCAGGTACCACCAGGATGACCAAAATAGCAATGCGTCCCACCACTGCCTGAGCAGTGTATAGGAAAAGTATCAGGCCCCGAAAGCAAAGAAAAACAACAGTAACACTTGGAGCAATGCCGTATTGTCTTTGTCTTTTTTTCTTCAGGCACTGTTTTATTTCGTCACTACGACATTGCATGTCCTTCTCTGGCAATATGCCACTGAGGCAAATGCGTTTGGATCTGCTACATAAGCGAGCCCGCTAAAGACCAAGACCAAAAAACCAAACCTCGACACACAATTGTGCAGGATGCGTTGACGCAACACAACATAATGTCGAACATAAGTTTCGGGAATGGCACTGTTGCTTCAATGTTTGATCTTGCACTGAGGTCTTGTAAGCCAATCACCACATCAGAATGCCATCCTGAGCCCGGAACGCACAGTCATGTGTCCAAAGTATCTTCTGTTGACAACCCTTTCTTGATAGACTGTTTGTTGGAAACGCGCAGGGTTTCTCATGCCTTCACTGAAGAAAAGCAGGTGCAACCAGCTTAAATATGCCGCTTGCTAAAATCAAATCACAAATCACCTTCCGCACATCTCTGCAAACCAAGCACC
This sequence comes from Breviolum minutum Mf 1.05b.01, assembly GCA_000507305.1. Taxonomy (NCBI): domain Eukaryota; class Dinophyceae; order Suessiales; family Symbiodiniaceae; genus Breviolum; species Breviolum minutum. The sequence continues at coordinate 22,428 of DF241785.1, forward strand.
AAATTTCGAGGGCATTGATTATCTCGATACCTCAAACAGCGTGCAGTTGCCATTATCCTATCATTCCTCAATTTCGACTCTTCGGATTTGGCAAATAACTGGACCAAGGCACTCCCAGCCCGCAAAGACCAACATCCATCCGAAAATGAAGGGAAAACCCACGTAGCAAAACCTCAGCGAAAGGCTATGTTCCACCTGAGAAAGGCCCAAGGCAGGGAAGTTTCCACCTTGATTAATCTTTGAGGTGCGTTTGGCAAGTGGCTTGCTGCAAGAACTCAAGGCAAGTGGCAAAGCCTAGCAACTCCAGCAACAAAGCAACACAAGAATTCACCATGAAGCAACTGCTTTCAACTTTCAACTTATATCAACATCCCATGTGAATTTCCTCAAATCCGTTTTCCAGGCACTTCCTGGTATTCATGTTGCATAGTCATACCCAGTGTTTGGTTTCCTGCTTCGAATTGGGAACCCAGTTGGGAATATGGTGCGTGGATGTGAGAAAGTATGGCTTACTTCGCGTACTGCTGGAGGAACCAGCTCAGCATCGTGGAAGATATTGTGAGTGATCATATCAAGATCACCAAATTTTCAAATGAACTCACTGACCAGCCTTTAGGACCCGTTGACCCATCGGCTGCTGGGAAACGCCAGGATCTGTTTGCTGGGCAACACGTAACACGAGGGTACCAAGCGGCCATCTGTAAAACATGTTTCAACTCATTCCAAAACATATCAAGGATTTGACTGAGAATGTGCCATTCACCCAAACAAGGTGACATTTCCGACCTTTCCAACCCAATCTTTAGAAGATTCTTTGACATGAACGATGTGAGCCCGCGCCCGCATCAGAAGAAACTTATGCGATTCCTTCTGCTTTTGTCTGAACTTCTTCACAATGTATCTGACATGATACAGTACAAACGATTCCTTCTGCTTTTGTCTGAACTTCTTCACAATGTATCTGACATGATACAGTACAAAATTGTTTCTGCTTGTTCTGGCTTTCACATTTGACAGTTGACATAGAACTGTTTTTTGAAACCGAAGTATATGGCAACCGGTACGTGCGCCTGACATCAATGGAAGTCCAGAGGACCATGTCCTGGGGAGCCACAAAACATCACAAAGCACGGAACTGCGAAGTGGCATTCTGTGATTTCAGGCCACGGCGAGCCGGGACCCCCAAGACCGGCAGGACCCATAGGAGGATGTGCACCATGCGCATCGTCCTCGACCTGGAGTTTTGGAGATCTCAGCATCTCAGCGTCATGGTGTGATTCGATGTGCCTGTGAGTAGCCCACGATGCCTTTCACCATGGATGCTGCATGGCCTGCGACTGCATCGTAAAGGTTTGGAAGTTGGAAGATGTTGGAAGGATTGAAAGTATTTGAAACTCAGTTCTGACGTGTGGAAAGCATGCCACGGCCACCAAATGCATTCCGCCCTTGATCCATGACACCAGCATAGTCAGCTTCCTTCAGGTGAAACAGTCGGATCGATTCAAACCGTTCTGTACTTTTCAACCCTTTTCAATGTTGGAATAACCTTGTAGAATCTATGTAATTATAATGTAAATAAAAACAAAATTTATATCAATGAATTATCTACGGAGTTTTTGACTTATGATGATTTATATTACTAATTGGCTACAACCCTAAATCAGCAATCCTCCGAATCTGCAAGATTCTCCTGGATACTTCGAGCCAAGGCCTCTTTGAGCAACGATGGCAAGTCGGTGTCCTGGACAGGTTGTCATACCATGATATGCAAGCGGCTGTCCTTTTGTACGAATTCTTTTGATATGCCAAGTGATTCGAGCTCCTTCCGATCAACGTTGCCATACCATGCAGAAATGGCGCCAAGCAATTCTGCCCGGTGGATCTGGTTGTCTCCTTGGCAAACGGAAGCAGTTCAACCAAGATTGCCATATTGCAGTGATTTGCAGTGCACTATTCTGTCATGTTCTCCATACTTTTCAGTTGCAATCTAAGGTGGGATCCCAGCATATCTGCTTGATTCATCACACGCAAAACCTCATCTCTGGGCACCTGAGTTGTGTGTGGACAGTCACTGAACAACCCTCCAGTTGAGTGGATTTCATCGTGAACGAATTTCTGACCCTAAAATCTGCAATACGATGCCCAAATCAAATGGTGCAAATGGTGCCTTTGCCAAATGTTTTATTTGAGGTCAAGGCCAGGGACGCATTTTTCTACGTTGTTCTCAATTCATATCAATTCATGATTTTAGTGACCACGCATGAATCACATGACCGGATCAAGAATCTGTTGATATTTAAAACAGACTTGTGGATACTTTCGGAGCCTCAAGGTCTGAATTTCAACTACAAGTGGCCGGCTTCCCACCGTTCATGGCCGTCAGGAGGTGTTCCAACTCATTCACCGACAAATGGCCTGACCTGTGAAGCGAACGTGAATTTGACAAAGACTCACCCGTGCGATTTCGCCAAGTGACTCGTCAAAGTCGAATTCAGCAAACAGCCGCAGCAACGAGTCCTGGGCGCAATTTGCATCAAAAATGGATTAAAAGATATTAAAAGCGGATCAAAACCTCAGCAATTTCAGTAACTGAGCTTTGACTCTCGAGGCTCTGACATCCATGTGTCTGTAACTGTGCCAAGCACGAAGAGCATAATGAAGCCTTGAGGCTGAGGCTATCCTTCTACTTGAGTTACTTGTCCTATGTTTTCCTGTCCTATCTCATCTTATATAATTTAGTGCATTTCTTCAGTGAACTATTAGAGAATTAGGCTGCGAGAGTAAACACGCAGACACACACGCTGACACATGCCCACACAAGCAAAAAACAAAAACTAGAATCATCTCGGCGAACTCGAACGGCATGTCAACTCGTCAAGATACTCGCCGAGGCTGATTCGACCATCGTGGTCCTGAATGCTGCGACTTGATCGGAAGTTTGACAAACAGGTCAGAAAAATCGTTTCCAACATAATCAAAATGAAATTTAACCCTATATTATCATAGTACAATATCATATAATTAATATACTAATTTAATATACACATTCTATATATATACATATATATATATATACACAACTATTCAACATCCATTTCCGTCAAACGATTGGCAGAAACAAAGATGCTAAAGGCCTGAATCAAATCAAATCAAGACAACCAAAATGGGAGTCTTGTGAAAGTAGAGCGGTATTCCTACAACCAAACATGGATAACCTGGCTTCAAAATGCAGAACATCTTGCGCATTCTTCGCGGCATTTCAGCATCAAACAGTGAAGCAAGTCTCAAGTCTCTGAAGTCTCCTTATCAGAAAGCTTCATCATGAAGGTGTACTCCTCTTCGGTTGGGTCCCGGCCTGGGTTCAAAGAGATCTTCGTCTTAAATCCGTGTCTTAAAGGAGGAATGCGGACTATCTGAATCAATTTTATACACTAAATGCCACATGCTCTTAATGTGTAGCATTTAAGTATACATTTTGTTATGTTTATAAAGTTTCCAACTCAAAATCTCAAGAAATTTCAATCAAATGTTTTTCTACTTTTCTATCCTGTTTTGGTCACCGTGCTTTGTGAGGGTGTTTTGTGCCGAGGTCGTGACCCTGATTGAAATCACGCAGCAAAGCTCGAAACTCCTCCACTTCCAAGGCCTAAAAGCTGTGAGAATCCCGGTGAGTCCCTGTGAGTCTCGAACGATACGATGATTTGACAGCAGTCTAATCAGGCATAATCAGGCTCAATGACACCGGAGTGATCTTTGTCGTACTCCATAAAAATCTCCTCACGCAACATCTCATGAAAGCAGAAAGCAAAGTGCATCTGAGCATCAAGTCATCTGAATCAGGTTCGAGACGTAGATAAGAGTTAAATTCAATTGCAGCAAATTTGATCAATTTTGATTAAATAGATACTTCAAGAGTATCATCTTTCTGGATTTGTCCTGAAGCCGAATCTCATAGGTATTCCAACCTTGAAAAGTGCAAAGTGCAAACTGAAAATGTGGTTTGAACATCAGTCGGTTAAAGGAGTCAAGTAAGGCAAGTTTACCTACCAAACTGTACCCCTTCATATCTTCGCACTCAGGACTCTGGACATGCATTGTTTTGTTCTCTTCTCGTATCAATCTTATCATTTAATCCCTTCGCTTCTCAATGCTCTCGCTTCTGCTTTCCATTGCCTTTCTGCGTTTGATGAGCGATAGTATCGATAGTCATAGTCATTCAAATGGGTGTCAATAGCGGTCCCCCAAAATGGTCACCGCAGTGTCACGACTGTCGTGGCACATTCAGGTCTCCACACGATCACGAGCCTCCAAACGAGCCGCACCTGCGTCTGCTCGGCCTCACAGCACCAAAGTCACATCGAAACCCTGCCTATCTTGGCAGAATTCTCTAGACTAAGTTGAAAACAAAATGATGCCAAGGAAATGGCATAGGAAATTCACTTCTCTCATTTTCACTAAAGGGTTCCACCAACTTTCTGAAAGAAGGGCTATCCTTGAACAAGTCATCCGCTGCAGCCTGTCTTGCTGAATGCTAGTTGTTGCACACGCACCTCTTTTCTTTCACCATCTCATTATTTTTCTCAACATGTTTTTTGTATTGTTGAGGTTTCGTCTTGCGACCCTGCAACATTTTTTCAATGGTTTCTTATATCTTTTGATCATCACGTCCAGTACCCCCGTACCCACCTGTTGGTTGAGGATTTCCGTTTGGAGCTTCAGCAACTTCTTGCCTAGTGAATTTCAACGTCAAACAGTTTGAATCGAGGGGGACATTTGATCATTGACCACATGGACTAAGATATTGCAACCATGCAGAAACACCGATTTCCAAAATCGCAGGTTTGTCGAGGGGGCACAAAGACTGACGGCTCGAACAGGTTTTCAGAACTAGGACTCTCACCGTTCTGGCATGGCATCGTAGGCATCGCCTGAATCACCTCTAAGGAGTTGCCGTGAGAGAATTTGTCGTTTGGGATTTGAAGTTATGGTTGTTCTTTTTTCAACGCTTTCAAACAAAAACAGGGTAAGTGGATTGGATGCCTCACTGAGTTTGTGACGTGGTCGCAGTACATTGGCCACTTCTTGCGGCATAACCTTTACAACAAAAAACACCATCGAATCATGATCTTAGTCTATTACGCTCACATTGGGTGGCTCCAAAAAACGCTCTGGATCATCCAGCGATGATCCGCACCTCTGGAACGAGGGGAGTACGTGAAGGGGCATGATCCAGAGAGGTGTCCAAGGGCCAAGGGCCCAACTACAAGATCATCATGTCATGGTATGGCTTGACCAAAGGTCACATGGAAAGGCGGAGAGATCTGGAATAGAAACAGCTAGACCACCTATAGTGTTCACACTCAGGGCTAGGGCTTTAACAACCGTTTTGCTTGATCCAGAATTACATGAAGGAACACTTTCCAAATGTTGCCACTGCCACAAAAATAGATGTATATATATTTCACTTTGCCTGCCTGGCCAAAAAAAGGCTATATATATGAATCCTGTGCGATAGCGGAAATGGAATGAAAGGATCAATGCATCTACAGTGGGTGAACGGGCGTTGTATGGTGCAAAGTGCAGTTTGGCAGCTTGGCAGTGGCTTTACAACAGGTCGTTGCTTGGGTCGTGGCAGGGTGAATAATTTCAGAGCAGGACTTGGAATGGTCGCGAGTTCGGTATGGTCGTAATTGCGCTTTGTAGTACCCCTTTTTGGGAGGCATCTTGAAAAAACCGTCCAGAAAAGTTGGACTTAAGCACCAGCTGCTGACCTCACATCATGGGGAGCCCTTTCACCATGGAACGGAAACCCCAAAAAAACATGTAACCACAACTAGACTAGACATTAACTCTCCTATATTATATCGTTCCAAAGGTCTAGATCAACTCCCTTGGAAATGTCTGGATCAGGGGTCTGGATCAGAGGTCTGGATCGTTTTTGGGACCACGGCTTGATCCAGACCTTATGTTTTGAGTCGGAAATATCGGACTTTGTGTGGCAAATTGGTAAATCTTACAAAGGATTTTACAGAGTTCATATGTCATGCTTCGCATGTCTTGTGATGTGGTTGCAAATGCCTTGCTTCTAAGGTGCTGGTATTTAGTGGTTACAAGTCATGCTAAAATGTCCTTGTATTCAAAGCCCTTGAGATCATCACAATATCAATGAACAGAAGGTTTGGGTTGTGCGGCTGTAGGGAATGCGGACCTGATATCACTGTAACAATCAAGTGTCAGGCACGTTAATATCTGACCCCACTCCCAAAAAAGTAGCAGCAGTAGCAAAGCGCGAGCAAGATGTCCTACCGGCTGGTATAAGCATAAGCAATGAGCTCGTGGTCGAGTCGAGGTACCCTGTTGGAAATATTATAGGCTCCTTAACTAGGATCATCATTGCAGATTAAAAACTCAAGCCATCTTAAAACAGATTAAAATAGGATATACATACAGATTCATGTCTACATTGGATACAAATTATGCAACTTGAAGGCGATACATTGGGTGGCAGACGTACTTCACGCTGCCGTTCTCCAAGGCGACCTTGATGCAACCTGCTGGCATTGTGTAACCATCTGCCACACATTCCTCTTCGAAGATCCTGGGGTGTGGCAATCAACTTTTAAGGGTTAGATCCCAACAAGTCCAATCCTTGACATGAGATCTGGGTTCATATGGTTCATCATATTTAAAACCAAATTCCAAACTTCTGAAATACACGACTGAAACAAAGTAATTCGGAGAGGACTCAGCTTTTTTGTGGAAGGTATGTTCTAGATTCTAGATATGCTCGAAGATGCTAGAAGTAATATAATGTTCAATAGATCTCTCATAAGTTTCCGAAGTTCGGAGATTTCTTTTAGAAGAGGTCCGAGGTACTCAACGATGCTGCCATTGACCCATGATCCGACAGAGCTGCTGAAGACCCGCAGCTCTGTACCACAACTCAAGTTGAGACCTCACACGAAGGAATGACACAACCACGGCGGTTTTTTCAACATATGGCGCTTTGTGTGTTTCCCAGGAGGACGTCGAGGATGTTTTTGTTTCCCAGTCTGGAAATTCTACAAAAAGAGCTGGAGCAACTCGGCATGTAATGCATAAAACGTGATGATGTGTGCTTCCTTTCAGGGTACCCTTAGAATAGCTTTTTGAGGCACCATCTCAAACAGCAACGAAGTGAAAGCGTGGAAGAGTCCGGGGACAAAATACAAACTTTCTACTGACCTAAACGCATACTAAAAGGCAATGATGGTCAGCTACAAACCTGCAACGGGGGAAACGAAAGCCTGCAAGAACTGGATAATATCCTTTTTTGGTATACCCCGCACACACACACACACACACACCCTCTATAAATCTCACTTCGTTGGCAAGCTGGAACTACGCCTAGCCTCCTCGCTTTCGTATATCAGATATAGAATCACGAACTTGAAAGCACGAACATTTAGCAATATCTAACAATTTAATGTCTATTTCAAAATATTTCAAAGTTCCAGAAATTGAAATTTTCAAACCTCTCGACTCGAACCTTTACTTTACCTACATTTCTCACATTTCTCACAAACCACACCGGCTCTCTCGCCTTTGGACGTCTCTTTGTAGGGTGGGAAAGCGCCCCTTTGCCCCGGCATGGCTGGGCTCGGCCCCACAGTGCTCAAACGTTTTTCGTGTTTTTTTGTGTTTTGGGAATAAAAAAACATCACTTAATACTTATACGTATATTAATATATACATAAATTTCATCTAATTTTCATGTACATATCATTTATATACCACGTTTCAATTTTGTTTCACATCTTGCAAGTCTCACTTCACGTAGACTTTCAAATCTAATCAAAGAAGTATCAATCAATAGAACAACTCTCATTGATCTGAGATTTGCATTGTTGCAATTTTATGCAATTTTCTATTCTCTGGCAACCTGGAATTGAATGTAACACTGACCTGCTGCCTCACTGACTGTCAGGCTTTAGCATGTTTGAATATGTTTGACTTGGTTAACATTTAAAACTTGTAAGGCTTCCATGGTCAAGGATGTCAAGGTACTTTGTCTGGTGTGCTGAATAGTGACATGGGCTATATCCAGTGATTCTGCCCATTGCATAAAGCTCAAGCTGGGAGACTGAGCAACTCCACAATTCCAATTTAGAACGAGAATATTTCTCTGACATTGGATCATGTTAGATCCTTTGGACAATGATTTGACACTTTTGACATATTTGAATCATTTTCATCAGATCATAATTGGACATTGCAGGCTTTGAGCTGAGCACTCAACTCATAGCATCCTTTTGGGCGGATTGGGGGATTGTTGGCCGCCAGGTCTGTTGTTCTCCTTTTGAGGGTGAAAGTGAGACCAGCTCAGTGACGTTGTTGTCACCTGGATCATGCCGAGTTCCTAAAAATACATCTGAAGTGTTCCAGTCTACGCAATGTCCCTCAGCAACATTGCTTGACTGACCGACTGGGTGGATCTAGAAAAACTGACAACTGATCAGCCACTTCCATCTGCGGATCTATTGGCACCAAAGTGGACGAAACATTACTTTTGCAAGGATGAGTACATGTCTCAAAAATGCTTAAACCGCATGGAAGTCCTGACTCCTTCAAAAATCGTTCTGACCACTCACAATCTTACAAAGAATCTGGGCTCACAAAGGAGCATGGTGAAGATCTGATGAGATGAGCACCTGTCGCGCTTAAAAGATCTTCACGTTGTTCACCATGAACTCACCTGCCAAGAGAGGCCATGTGAAGAGGAGGCGGCGGGCCGGGAGCATCGGACTGCAGCACTCGAGGAGGCGTCGTGGGGGGTGCATGCAAAGGAGCCAAAGGAGCCGTTCGGCAGAGGGAAGGACCTGTTAGGGCCGACAGGGTTGGTATCGGCGGTATCGGTTGAACTGGTTGAACTTTTTGAACCTGCGGAGCATCTAGCAGTAGACCCAAAGCAAACGAGGATGACTCGTACTCGGAATACTCTGTAAGCTCTGTATCTGGGGTGGTGCTAATCGTGCTAATGCTCGCAAGGGTGATGTTCCCAGTGCTCTTTAAAACGTTCGGCGCCGATGCCACTTGGGCATGGCTGCCAACTGTGCCACCAGTGTCCGACAGCCAAGCTCCTGGTGCCACGGCTGTCACCGCATCTGGCAGTGGTGGGGGCGGTGGAATTGACAAACCTGGAGGGCCTGAAGACACGAAACTATCGATTTCACTTCCAAAGGATCCTGGCTCATCCAAGTCCAAGTAGCCCTGCAACAACTTCCGGATATATGGGTTCTTTCTTGCTTCTGCTTGGAGCTCGTGATGAATTGAATGCAAATTTCCTTCATTGATCTGCAAAAGCTCTTGCACTGCAGCTTTGAACTTGTCTCTGGTCTGTTTCCTGGGCCTTTGTGTTGTTTGATTCTTGTCCTGAATATGAGGAAGGTGGCAGTATGGACAACTATCTCCCTTCAAGCAGCCCAGCTTTGTCGTGAAGAAAACGCATGGGTCGCATTGACCCCTTTCATGTCTTTCCCTGTGCTTCACCTGACTCGGGGGATCACGATGTTCTCGTCGCACACCCAAAGAGGACACTGTACTGGTCCCTTGACAGAGATTCTGAAATGCAAAAAAAACGGAAAACACAATGGGAAAAAACTATGTAAAACGATCGGACAAATGGGCGGATGGAGCAGGAACCAAAATCGAGCTGCCAAAGTTGAATTCAATTCAATTTGTCCCAACTAAAGCAAAATCACGGGGTTAACCATGAAACTGTAGTGACTTGTATACTGTATACCCGTTGAATGAACATCAGTAACATCAGCACACTTGAAAGCGAGAAGCCATCATCGAGTACGTGCGCGAGATTCATGTTCACTGTAGCCTTGGCCACGTAGTCACTGTCGTACCTGCCATACTTCTCAAAGTCTACTTCATACAAAGGGATGCGCTGCCGCACCAAATCATCCTGGAGGACTTCGAACCATCCTGATGATGATCCTAAGGTCATGCCGACGTCTCAATCCAACCTGTGAAATGTAATGAATCTACATCCTTTTCCAAAAGAACGTGCAGGAAAAGCAAACAGGATGAAAGAGTATGAAAGAGTTAGTTCAGAAACCTCATTGACTCAACGTTTTGACTTGATTTTAATCGAACATGTATTATCATAAAATAGAATATGTATATGTCATGTATGAAACATCATGAAACGGATGTTAATATCACATCTGACTGTATGAAACCGACGTCCCATATAAACATCCATAAATCAAGTCTCGAGAAGAAGCTGGCGAAACGTCCATGGAGCGCCCACGATTGAACGAGGGTGCCTCCATTGACGATTTTGTGGCAAAACTCAAACGAGTTGTTTTTCCGAGTGTTTTCGAGTTGAAATTCGAACTCGAACTCTGAATTGTTGAATGACGGATGCCGCCGCGGAGATGCGAGCTTTGACAGCCGACCAAAAGTGTGAACAGTGAACAGGTGCAGGCCAAGGCTTCAGCTGGCAGCGGACACGTGACACAATCGAAGCCAAGGCATGACAAGTAACAAGTTATGTCGAAACATGTCCAAACCTTCCACCTTCCTTCACTCAAAAAAAAATATTCCATGCATTACCGTAATGTTCCCTCTCACGTGCAAACTCGATATGACAAGATCTGACAAGTTGCAAGATGTTGCGTGCAACAAATGTTGGAATACTCGCCATTTTGGCAACTGTGATTGATTCTTTTGCTACAATCAACGCGGGCGAGACTGGCATCATCCGCAAGTCTACTACGGTGGCTTTTCATCCTTTGCTGCTCCATGTCAATGGACGCACCATCGAGATCACCACTTGCAAGTCAATTTCCGCGCACAGCGATGCGGGGGCATGCCGGCGGTTTCAATTCAAAGGGGTGCAGTTGAAGCACATGAATTGTTCGATGCAATGAATTTGTCAATCCACAGAGTAGAGACCTGCAAGAACCTGGCATCAGCGGTCTTTCTGGGTCTTTCAAGACACCGGTCTTCTCCACATTTGTCCACACTCTGTTTGGCACCTTTCGGGCAAAGTCCTCCAAATCGCGTGGTGGACATGCGCGCAAACGTAAAAGGCCTAGGATGGGCTTAAGGATGTCAAAGGAGATCGTGTCATCAAAGTTTGTGGTTGAATTTCATGCCACATGTTTCCCAAGCTGGAACCATTTTCGGAAATCAATAGCTTGTAGCAGCTTGCAGTTGACCATCTCAAGAAATACTCTTCACTGCAACTCTAAGTGAAATAAGAAATATATCACATTGACTCATGAAACTTCAAAAACATTCTCATGAAAACGATTAACTCATAAATAGCAAACCTCACAAAGCTATGTTCAGTGCAATTAAATCATTTCAGTGCAGCCTTGGCATCCTTGGCCTCTGGGTGTCCAGTCTAAGGCCAAGAGCTGCTGAGACGCGCTCTGCATCGCACTCTAGGTATAGGCACAAGTGACCGATCGCCTGAATTTCAGGAATGGAACTGCAATCTCTACTCTTATCATCTCTTATATCTCTTATTGGAAGGACTGTGGCATCCAGTGGCCTGACAGAATCTGCAACTGAGTCCTTCCATGCCTGCATCAGTGCCAAATCAGGTGGCTTCTGTGAATCTTCCATCCTCGCTTCGCGTGCAACAACAACTTCACCAGGCTGCTCCTGTAAAAAAAAACCTATCTCCTTTTGCAATACCTGTTTTTTGTTATCTTTTTTTTCTTCCTTATCGTTTTACAGGGGATTGTGATTACAGTAACAAATATAATATATTTAGTATTATTGTAAACAATATTTTGCATAACATCACTACCCAACTGAAGTACTACCAGCGCTGATTGGGAGACGGCAGCAGGTGGCAGCGGGAGCAGGCACAAGCAAGTAACATTATCACCAGGGGACGGAGGCAGCAAACCAGGAGGAGACAGCGGTGCAGTAGGAGGCAGCAGCAGCTTCGTGGCTCACGGGTGCCGAGGGCAGGTCTTGGAGAAGAGGATTTTTTTTTGCTAAAACCTTATCGTTTCGGTTATCGTTCTGTTATCATTTTGGGTTACGTTTTTCTGTATGTTGAAGCTTCGATGCAGTGTGACAAGAAAAGGATGACAAGGCGGACAGGCAGCAAGTGGAAGGTCTCAAATTGCTGACTGTATAAGACGTATGTATGTAAGTGAATGTATGTATATCTTTGAATATGTAATATGATGTATAAGTTTATCATACTCTGTGGACGTTATCGTTCTTTTTCTTCCTTATCGTTTTACCATGGTTTGGACATGTTTTTAGCAACAAGGGACGCTTTGGCCATAAACGGAAGCTGCCAGGTTTGTTTTTACAATCTGAGGTGAAAAAACTTGACCAGCCAAGCATCTCTACGCTGTTCAACATCGCTGCCTGAGGAAGGAGTGTGCAGTCATCAAATTGACGTCACATCATGGCAGTGATCTAAATCACAGTCAGTTCATTTCAGTCTCCCAAACAACAGCCCATCCCAGACTTTTTGAATCATCGCGTCGCTATTTCACAACAATGTTCACCTTGACTCTTGTCAAAGTCCCAAGGGCCCATGGTGTTCAAGCCCTGCCTTTGCTGACAACTCTGAAGCTGTTGGCATGTCGCCTCGCATGCACATCACGGCTGCATGGTGAGTGGCCACAAACATGAAAAACAATGATATCAATTATGATGATAAATGAATATCATACGTAATATGTTGTATAGATGGATAATATTATAAACATACTTTTTCTCTTTATATATATATAAATATATTGTATATATATTGTATATTACGCAAATATTTAGCTGGTAAGGGATTCAGAACACATGTGGCCCGTCGGTGTTGGACGTACCTTTCCAAACGTAGAATACAATAAGTGTTTTCTTTGGCTTTTCTTCGAACAAAGTGCCCTCAGACCCCAGGCTTTGCCGCCGCCTTGGTGCAGTTTTGCGCCGTTGAACCGTGTGAACCAAGTAAATGAAACCGAGTCTGTTCAATCCCTGATGTTGGGTGTCTAAAGATGCCTTTTTCAGTGCGTTGCTAGATTCTCACTCTAGGCTTTGTGCACATTGTGACATCGTTTACATCATATTCGCTACAACATCCGCAAATATAATATACATTGTTACAATGTTTGTCATATAATAATTGTGCATGTTATCTTTGTTGTGCTTCCTGGGCTCTACAGAACCTTCCCTGGAGCCTAGATTTCGCCAGCTGTGCATGTACGGTACCATGTCATTCCAGCCAAGCAAACTTCCTCTCTATCCCACTCATGCCTTTTGAGTCAAAGAAGCTTTTTTGAAACGATTTGAATCGAGCTCATCGAAAGAATGTGCTATGTACATGGCTGGCCACTCTCTCAGCTTGCTCCAATGATCCAGGATTCTCTCGGAAATATGAATAGATCCACTCCTAGACTGGGACAGCTCAAGAGTCCAGCTTTCATTTTGCGACAGTCCTTTGGCCCAATGAAAGCCCCGATTGAGATCAAGAAAACCTCCCTCATGTCTATCCCATGCGCCTTGTCCTCTTCGCTGGAGGCACTACAATTACGCAGCTCCACCGTGCGGCAGGTCGCGGGCACATTGGCCCCGTGCACGCGTAGAGCTCCGCGGTCCAAGAAACCCAGATCTGAGACGCGGAGCTGTACAACTTTTCATACAACTAGTGTGATGTATACGATGTATATGTACTTTTGATATATCAAATTCCGCGAGTTCAGTTCCGTTCCATACCGTTCCATACCCGAACAAATTGAAACATAGAGAAAGGCAGTCCAATCTGCTTGTGAACTTTTCTGGATTCTTGACAAGCTGCTCTTCGCCATGAGCAGCTCAAAGACCTGGAAGGAAGGCAGTACTTCAACTTCTTACCATATTTAAAAAAAAATCAAAATTATGTAGCGGCATGATTGGGTATGATCCTGGTATGTGAACACAACATCGCAACCGCCATCGATGCATATCAGGTCACACACCAAAGGCGCTTGTAGACATCGCTCCTGGGGTTTCGCACGAGGAGCACCTGGGCGCAGCTGCAGAACAGTTTTGGAGATGTATAGGAAACATACAGGAAACATATTGGAACAAAATATCGCAAGTCTTGCAAAGCCATCCTTCAACTTTAAAGAGCATTATTATACGTAACAATCATGTATGATTCTATACTCCTGCCGTCCTGCCATTCACACGTTGACGATATAATGTGCTATGATGTACCTGCTACTCTTTAGTTCACTTCCTTCTTTTCACCTGAATTGTCACAACATCTTTAAAATAACATAATATCATTCATATCATATCATATAATATCATCATGAGTGTTTCAGCGTAAATCCTTGTATTTGTATATTTCATCTTGGGAGAGTTGAACGAATGCGTTCGTTCCATTCGGTTCCATTCGGTTCCATTTCTTAGCATTTCGTCATGTTTCACGTTTCACCACCGAGCACTGCGCGGTGTTGGCACGTTGCAATGCCTCGACCCAGGGGGCTTGATCCGCTGAGCTCCAACGACGCGTGGCCGTGGGCGACAAGGCCTCCAGAGAACTCCGGCGACTTCGTCGACGCGAGAAATGTGTGAACATGATGCGATATGATTCGATATGATTCGGATGCTTTCGACTCGACGTAGAACTAAGTTTGGTGCCAGAAATGAAATCCACAGATTTGGTGGCAGTGGCCAAGCTTGAAATACCTGCAGAGATTGCATTTGCACAGGTAGGATTCCGATCCCCTGGAGACTAACACAGAACCTGAAACTCATCCTTTGAAAAGCAAATCTATCTTCCAAGTCTTCAGGTTTAGGTTCCATGATAATTTTATGTGTACAATATAGGTCTGTTGCATCACATGAGTCCAAGAATGTTGATCAGAAGGATCAAAGAGCAAGTTGTAATCAATAGTTGAACAATCCAAAATGATCCAAAATGCGCTTGAGTGTTTGGGTGATGGGCTCAGCAAAGGGATGCAAAGACGCTCTTGGCTGTGTGCCGACACTGTCAGGTTTTCAGAAACATGGCAAGGCACTCGGGTAGGAAACTCCAAGTCACCAAGATATCTTGAGGTAACATGTGAGGATCAGTATGCAGTTATTCACCATTGTTCATGATTGGTCTCGTTCATAGCAATCCTCATCATCCCACGATTTTCGTTCGATGAACATCTTGCTATAGAATTTAAACTTTAAACTTTAAACACTATTAGTCTATGGCTTGTAGTCCTGCATCTATAGTCAGTGTTCACCCTCAACACACGCTTATGTCATCTAGATAGTATCATTTATTGGAGGCATCATATTGTGGGATCGGAGGTGAAATTTGGCCTCGAAGTGCTTTTGATAACACAATTAAAAGCACGTGTGGGCCTGAAACACTGCCTGGGCAAAGGCAACAAAGCCCCCATCCCAAGCGTGGGAGACAAAAGCTTCGCCCAACCTTGGGAAAATTCAGCTGCACAGCTTCACCACTTTCATCGACATTTCAATCGATTTCATGACCAACAAATCTCTGAGCTCGACGGGGATTTAACATTTAAGGATGCTCAAGGCATTTCAAACCTAATTTAGATTCAGTGTAGTGTAAGGTGACGTAAGACTATCAGAATAAGATCTTGTACCCAAACCTGCTAGTTTCCTCATTTTGCAGGTTCACTGAGTGGCAAAACTGGACAAACAATAAAGAAACGAAATAAGGACATCGTGGCAAACCAAATGAAAGAACATGCCCGGACTCTTCTGGAGGTATATCACATCGGCCTTGCTGTCGCTTTTCGAGGAGTGCTGTGGAGTGACGCGACAAGCTCGTAGCATGCTGTATAGCGTATGGTCAAACGGGTCAGAGCACTCCCGCAATCACACCACAACTTCCACACTGTGGATGCCAGGAGGCAATGGACTGCCTTTGTTCAGCAGCCGGGCGTAGCCACAATTCTGCAGTCCCGCGATTGCCTGACATTGGGAGTCGAGTGGAAACAAAAGCCACATTGACATGGATAATTAGTCAAGATATGTCAAGATGTCAAGTGATGTCAAGGGTGTGAGAGACAGGTGCTGTGTCGTGAATTTGGCTGCTTGCATCATTCTTTCCCCTGCTTTTCATATGCCCGTTATGGTGAGAGTTCAAAGATCCGAGGACGACACCGGCTTGACAATCTGATCCACTACTTCGCGAACCAATATCACAGGATAGGTGATCCTCTGGCGAAACAGTGCATGGCAAGGAGCGATGTGAACATACATTTGTTGGGTGCAGCAGGGAGCAATACAACAAGAACTGCCCAGAACTCGATATGAGTCTTGTGTCGTCTAAGATCCGAATCAGCCATGTGGACATTGCACATGGCTGAGAGGCTCCTGCAATCGTTTTGAACTTTTGCGTCAAACTCCCGTAGCTGTTCGAAACTCACTGCCTCAGTCTCAGGTCCCATGCTTGGTGAAAAGACATGAATCATGCCAACAAAATCCAAGAAACTTGGGGAAGAATCTGGGAGTTGTTCAGCAGGAACACACCAGGTTTGGTTGGCACTTTCCTAACTTGGGGGAGCATCCCAGCAAAATCACTGAGAATCAGTTAACATCAATATGAACATTTGGAGGATCCACATTTACATGGTTGAAAATACCAACTCCGCAAACCAATGAGCCCTCCTACTTATAAATCTGAAGAAACAAACAAATGAGCCCTCCTACAAGTCTTCGTTTGAGCTTCGGACAAGTCTGGAGGGATGCATCAGCAAAGGACTCAGCTTTGATGGAGAAAAAAACAGTAGGAAATGCTGATCGAATTTGCTGAGCAGTTCCCTGCAAATGAGACGGGATAGGTGAGGCCCTGAGGCTGCAGCAAATCGGCCAAGACTTTCTGAGGCGTCATTGCATTCTCCTGGGCATGTCGGCGCCAAATTTGTCACTTTGTCTAGAAAAAGTAGCATTCATACTGGAAAGCCTAAGACCTCCTATGGTTGATATGGGGCCCCACACTCTGTGTTCTCAAAAGGCAACCATGTGTTGCACAGCTGCACATCTCGCCTCTAGATACTATAAATATCACTAGATGGCTATTTCAAAGTTGAATCAATCTAAATGAAAACATACATATACAAATTCCTCTTCATAACTTCCTCTTTATAATATCGGTATATCGGTATATTCCAACATCACTTGATGTCACATGTCATGACTTGTCGTGACGGCTCCTTGGTGCCATCGCCAACTTGACAGGCGTGGTTGTCGCCCCAAACCCAAACTTCGCCTGCGATACGCTGCACTCAACGATGGAGTCACTTCTTGAAATCGGTATAAATCAGCCTTGGACCTTTGAACCGATGAAATGACACCCGTCGTTTGAATTCATTTTGCCATCTGTCATTTCAGGTCATATCATGTCTTCTCAGTCTCCTGTCTACTTGGCCAATGTTTCCGTATGATGTGTTTTCGGTCATGTGCAGTGCAAGTCTCGAACATGCCTCGCTCACATTCCCAGGCGGCTGTGTGGTGCCAGCCGGCAGCTACTCCAATGATGTCGTTCTGGCCAAGAGCAGCTTGCTGCTAAAGGCTTTGCATATTTGCATCGAAGAGTTCAAAGCGCAAAGCAGCAAAATTAAAAGAAGAGTTAGGTCTTGGTCATGAACCTGTGTTTCATAGATACATCATCCCCGATTGACATGATTTGACATTCCTGTGGGTCTGTTAAACCACAAATCGTATCATTCTGCGAACATTTGCCTCATGGAAAACCTTCTGTGGAAGTGTCCGATCTTCAGCACTGGCCTCAGATTTCGGTTCCATGCAAAATGAATGAACAGATCTGTGATGGCTATGAACCAAAAACATCAGCATCTCTTATCTTTGACAAAACCCCCTGATCCATTCAGAAGTTCATGGATCTACACTTTGTGCTGACTGATGGTATCTAATCATAATATCTATTCACATCTGTTCATATCTAAATTGAATCTATGCATGATAAATAGACAGAGTTTCTCGGGTTTTTTCATGTTTTCTCATGTTTCTTCCAATATCTTCAAAACAAAAAAAACAAGTCGATACTCCACTGTCCCAAGGTCCCGGCATCACCCAGTTGGCCCTGGCCATTGGCACCCCAGGTGAGCACTTCACCTGCGGTGAACTCGGTGAACTGCGGATCGTGATTCAATTCGATTTTGGATTCTCGATTCTCGAGCCTGCTTTGGTGAGGGCCACTGAGTGGGAATGCCCAGCGGCAATGGCAATGACAGGTGCAACCATGTGGCTTTGTACTTTCACCTAATTCGTCCGTATCAAAGGTCCAGTCCGGTTCTGAGATGAGTGAAGGTCTCAGGAACCCAGGTGAAAGCCAAGTTTCTGGGCTGGCCCTTGACTCTCTTGTTCCATCACCCAACTGCCCACGGGAATTGACACCGAATGCAAAGACCTGTCGAAATAAAGCTGATGAAAGCATGCATTTGAACTATGGTTGGAACGTTGAAACAAATCATCGCAACAAGGCAACAGGTTCGTGGCGCATTCAGGGAACTAGTTGAGACCGAAACGGCCAAACACCGCTGCACACCGCTTTCATTGCTTTCAGGACGCAATGTGTACTAGAGCAATCGTCTCATTGAATTTTTTCATACATCACTTGCACCAGTTGTATTCACCCATGTTCAACGCCTCGCCCGTCTTCGTCAAGTAAAGGCTGTGAGAATACCCGCAGGCCACAGCAATGGCTCCAGTCTCAGCTGGCGCGACCTGTGATTGGGTGAAGAGCTGCCAAATCCTACTATCATCCATCATCCGCTTTACATCATCACCAATAAACATCATCCATAATAATCAAAATATTCATGATCATCAATCATGAAAATCATGAACATCATGAATATCATCATCATCATCATCATCATCATCATCATCATCATCACCATACATCATACATCATACATCATACATCATACATCATACATCATACATCATCATACATCACCAAACATGAGATCATCATCATACATCATCAAACAGAATCAATAATCAGCACGTCATCAAACAAAACAAAGAATCATCATACATCATCATACGTCGTCGTCATCATCATCATCATCATCATCACATTCATCATTCATCATCATTCATCATCATCATCATCATCATCATCATCATCATCATCATCATCATCATCGTCACCATCATACATCATCAAACATCATCATACAACACGAAACATGAAATCATCATCATCATCCTCATCATCATGCATCATCATGCATCATCATACATCATCAAACATCAAAATACATCATCACACAAAATCAAAAATCATCATACATCAGACATCATCAAACATCATACATCATCATCATCTTCTTATTATTATTCTTCATCATCTTCGTCATCTAACATCAAACAAAATCCAAGATCATCATACACCATCATACGTCGTCATCATCATCATCTTCTTCATCATCATTCATCATTCATCATCAGTCATTATCATCATGATCATCATCTTCATCATCTTCTTCATCTGCATCATACATCATCAACCATCATCAAACATCGTTATAGAGCGTCATAAATCACCAAACATCAAATCATCATCATCATCACACATCATCAAACAAAATCCAAAATCATCATACACGATCATACAACGTCATCATCATCTTCTTCTTCATCATCATTATCACAAAACATCACCAAACATCACCAAACATGATATCATCATAAATCATCATCATACAGCACCAAACAAAATCAAAAATCATCATACATGATCATACGTCGCCATCATACGTCCTCATCGTCATCGTCATAGTCATCGTCATCGTCATCATCATCATCATCATCATCATCATCGTTCATCATTCATCACCAAACATCATCATACCTCACCAAACATGAAATCATCATCATCATCCTCATTATCATGCATCATCATGCATCATCATACATCATCAAACATCATCATGCATCATCAAACATCATCAAACATCATCACACAAAATCCAAAATCATCACACATCAGACATCGTCATACATCATACATCATCATCATCTTCTTATTATTCTTCCTCATCATCTTCGTCATCATGCGTCATCAAACATCAAACAAAATCCAAAACCATCAAACACCATCATACAACGTCATCATCATCTTCTTCTTCATCATCATCATCATGATTCATCATCATCATTCATTATCATCATCTTCTTCTTCATCATCTTCATCATCTTCATCGTACATCATCAAACATCGTCATAAATCACCAAACATCAAATCATCATCATCATCATCATCACCATCATCATCATCATACATCGTCATCATACATCATCAAACAAAATCCAAAACCATCATCATACACCATACACCATACATCATACATCATACATCATACATCATACATCATCATACATCATACATCATCATACATCATACATCATCATACATCATACATCATCATACATCATACATCACCAAACATCACCAAATATCACCAAACACGATTTCATCATATATCATCATACGTCGCCATCATACGTCCTCATCGTCCTCATCGTCATCGTCATCATCGTCGTCATCATCATCATCATCATCATCATACGTCGCCATCATACGTCCTCATCGTCATCGTCATCATCATCATCATCATCATCATCATCATCATCATCATCATCATCATCATACGTCGCCATCATACGTCCTCATCGTCATCGTCACCGTCATCATCATCATCATCATCATCATCATCATCATCATCATCATCATCATCATCATCATCATCATTTTCATCATTCATCGTCATACGTTCACATTGTCATCGTCATCGTCATCGTCATCATCATCATTCATCATTCATCATTCATCTTCATCATCATTATCATCATCATCGTCCTCCTCCTCCTCCTCCTCCTCCTCATCATCATCATCATCATCATCATCATCATACATCATCATACATCACCATAGATCCCAATATTGTGCCAGCCCTGCAGAAGACTAAGACAAATCGTGAGATGTTTCGTGTTTTCTTTCCGCTTCATTTTTTTGGACGATTTTGCTTGGTCCAAACCTCCACGGGCGTCACGCAATTCTCAGCACCCTCGCCAAAGAGCGCAGCTTTGGCACCCCAGGCAACGACCTAAAAAATCAGAAAAATCGCTAGAGTTCTCGAGGTTTTCCAATTTTTGAGAAGAAAAAACAGAGAAAAATAAACATCAATAAAAACATGCCAAAAAGTTGATGTAAGGTGTAAGATCTTAGATGCTTAAAAGATCTTAAAGGGTAAAGTTGATTAAAGTCGTTTCAGTCAAGTTGTTTGAATTTCAGTATAATATATTGCGTTGAATTCTCAAGTACACAATTGGGCTACAAGAGGCTGCTGCTTCCCCGGAATTTAGAATCAAAACTACCAAGCTTTCGTTCTTGTGTCCCATTTTGCAAGTGGGGTTGCTACTGATTGTTCTTGAACGAAAACGTGCTGCATGTGTGTTGGGGTTGGATACTTTGGAATACGATTTCCTTCCAATCCATCAGGACCATGCTTTGCTTCTAACCCATTTTACATCGTTTTACCATGTTTTACCTAATTTGCTTAGTTAAACACGTTTATCGTCTCTTTGTCTCGTTTTTTCTCGCCTCTCCGGAGGTCAACGCTGCACAGCTGTGGAGCCACCCCGCTGCCACCGAGGAGGCGCCGCCGCAAACATACGACGGAGAGCAACGCGTCTCGGTGCTCCTTTCGCCCAACTGTCCTCGAAAAGAAAAACCTCAAAACTTCGAAAAAACAAAAAATACAATTGATATAATTTAAATAACTTTATAACATAATAGAAAAACACTATTTGAAAATTCAATGCTTTTCATATCGCAAAGAACCTGAGACTCCTGTAGAGTGTAGTGTGAAGCCGCTTTTGCGCTCTTGTTGGTTCCAAAACTTGGCACCGGCGTTGTTAGTGACCCCTGGTAATTTGCATTGCTAATTCCCACGTTTTTTTCGATTTTGAATTTTTACTGACGGGTAAAAAAATCCTCCAAAACTGGGTGCGGAGCTCAATTTTTAGATTGGGAAGCAGGAAGCACCAAAAAAAAAAACTTCATTCGTACTCATGTTTTCCTTTTGTCAGTTTTGTTGGCACAATTGTCCGAGCTGCTTCCACCAGTTTCGGTTGTTGAAGCGGCACATGTAGCTGTACACATTTACTGTTCCATTCTGGGATTGAAGCGTCTATCAGACTTGCTTCTACTGCACAGGCTTTTGGGAACATGTTTTTCCAATTGCGACCAGACTTTGTCTAGCGCTTGAGTCCCTGTCAGTCTAGTTTTAGAGTGCCACTTTGTAAACTGCATTTTGTTGTGGAAACACTGGCAAATGTCACATGTGTGCAAGTGCAAGAAACGTCAAGTGCGTAGCATGTCACATGTGTGCAAGTGAAAGAAACGTCATCATCCCCACCCCACCCACCCAACCCTGCCCATGTGTCAACGTATGCAAAAATAGGGAATTCCACCGGGTCATTAATGACGCCGGTAGCATTTTGCCGGGATTGAGGCTGTATGATTCTGTTTTGGTAACTTTAGAACTTGAGGCGACTGCCTTGGTACTATAAATAGTTTTTATTCTGCCTGGACAGTTGTGACTGCCGGCTTTCCTGTACCTAGAGCTGTGGCGCACTTCACCAGTGGCCAACTGTGCACGCACATCACATTGTTGACAGCAGTCATCATTGACCCAAAGCATGATTCAAACATGTAGGATATTCATAGATCCCTGGTAAATTCTTCAATTAGAGGACTCTTTGTTAGATGTTGTTCGTTGTTTTTTATTTTTTTGTAATTTTGTGCAGTTTTAGATGTTTTAGATTTTCTTAGTTTTCCCAGAGATTTTCTTATGGACTTATAGAGGATTATTAAGATGATTTGAGATGCTTGTAGTTTGTTTCCTCTGTCTTCCTGTTCCAAACAGAAAGCATTGAATGTGTCAATTGAAGAAGCTGCTACTTGTAAAAGGGTTTCTAAGAGATATTTGCACAATGAACGCCAAGCTCAACCCCAGCCGTGTATACGATTATCTACCCCGTGATAATTACCTACTCTTATGTTTATTCTTCATCGTGACCAGGGATTGGAATACCTCGCAAAAAGGGACACCGTACAACCACAATGAAAGGTACTCTGATATTTCATGAAATTTTGATATATTTGTACCTCCTCCTTTGACAGTCCTGCTGAACCGTAAAGCCAAAATTATGAGCCACACTCAAACATCTGGTGAAATCATCTTACAAACGTCGCATTGGACAAATTTGGAAACTTTGAAAGGCAAAGTGGTCCAAGCAAACACCATCGGAGTTGACATCCCATGAAACCTTTCAAGCTCACCATCTTATCGAAGCCTTAATTCGTTTAATCCTTCCGGTGCAGTATGTGTTTGATTCTCTGTATGCATTCGTCCATACGTGGCGTTACGGCGTTACGTGGCTCCTTGTTTGTTCTGTCCCCATGCAAAGACATCTCCAGCAGCAGTGACGGCCAAGCTGTGCCACCAACCTTCAGAACAATGAAGGGTATAAGAGCTCAGTAAAACAATGTCCTTATAGCTCTTATGCCCTTCTTATACATAAAAATTTAAATTAAATGGAAAACTCACAACAAGTCCAAGTGAATTTCTGCTTTAGGCCGAACCCTCGATGGAGAGTCAGAAATATTCAATGATTGATTATAAGTCATAAGTCTACATGAATCGGAGCATCTGACAATGTGGTCCAGTGAAATCATGTGGCCAGGTCCAAATCTGTGACCCCGACCAGCAGAGATGCTCACAATCTCTGTAGCTATGGCGACGGCCACCAGCCGTGGCAACACGGTGCCATCTCCAATTTGCCCGAATTCATTTCCTCTGCAACACGGCGCTGGAAACATCGCCTATGGCCCAGCCCATGGGCACCAATCACTCCCAACCAAAATTTAAACACCAAAAACATGATGAAACGAAAAAATTTGTTCCACCAATTCCACCAACAGTATCTCACATGTCTGATGTCCTCCCCAAGCAAAGAGTTCTCCATCCCTGGTGAGGCCAAGGCTATGCCTGTTCGTACAAGGGAGGATTGGAGAGACAGTTGCACTCCCATAGTGTCGCTTGCTACCAATGCAAATTGCTCATTTCACTTGATTTTGCCACCTTTACCGCAGCCATGGTTTTTGACTAGATGTGACGATGCTGTTGTGACAATGAAAACGTAGGTCTTTCGACCAATTTTGCTATATGGATCATCATGAATCAGCTAGCATCTGTAGGCTTCTGTGGGTCATCAGGCCGACAATAAAACCAGCTTGTCCGAGTGGAAACGTTGTCAAAATGCGCAACAAAAGCCATCCAAGTGCACCAAGTTGCTGCATCCCTGTCGCCAATCGAACAAAATCAGCTTCGAAAGCCTTTCAGGACGTGGAAGAAAACAACAAGTCTTGTATCGGAACCTTTCACATCCACCCATGACACATGACATGTCCTTGACATGCACATCAAATCCACAAATCTCATGAATTCTCACTCAAACATACTCAAACCCCATGACTGTGGCCTTTCCCGGCACTGCCCGTGAGGTTCGACTGCCATCTCCCAGTTGACCACGGTGATTGTCCCCCCAGGCAACCACCACGTTGCCATCTGTGCATGCCTCACTTCAAAATTCAAACCGAAAGACGTTCGCTTTGCGTGGTTTGCTTGACACAGTGGTAACTACAGATTACTAGACTATATATTTTTGTTGTACTCTAGACGTATGTACGCATATCCGCATATGAATCCGCATATTCTAAAACATATTGCAAGCGAAACTAAGCATTAATTAATAAATAAAAGTATAACAGAAAGTATAAAAAGTCTATTCAGCAACTGTACTATCCTGATCCTGTAAGTCGTGTGTCTGAGAAAAGCACCAGACTGTGCTGCTGGCCCAAGGCGAGCATAGAAGGATATGTCGGATATGAACACTATGTTGCATTATGCATGTGTATCAAACGAGTTTCTCAAACCAATAGATGTGAGGCCAGAAAAAGCTTCACAGAGCTTTGGAGGCTTTGAGGTTCTTTAAGACTTGAGCTAGGTCTAGGTGCTTGCAGTGGGATGTTTTTCCAAGTTTGGGCCACTTCTCAGGCTGCGAAATGCTTTCTTGATGCACCGACTAAAGTTATACAGCATCGAGCACAAGCCCTGACGTCGCTACTGATTTATATAGTTCGCCGATTTGGATCGTCTTGGAGTGTCGCAGCTTTTTTCGCAGATGATCGGCCAAGTTTCAACGCTGGAAAACCTTGTTCCAGAGCTGAGAGCTGCGCTAACGCATTTTGCATATTGTGCACACTACATTCATGCTAGACTTTTGCCACTTCTCGCACGTGCACCCGGTGGCCAGCGATGGCCATGGCGAAAGGAAAAACATCATGAAAACATCCATACTCCATGATATTCAAACCGTCCTCCCGGCTTAGGCGCGCTGAAAAAGTGGAGTGCTGGATGATTTCTCAAGCTCCGAAACACCCGTGGACGGTTCAGATGGAGCGTCCGCCTGAAAGCTGTGGAGCAACACTTAAGAGCAACTTTGACTGACCAGATCAACAAGAATCGAAACAGATGAAACGCTCAAGAATTCAATCTGTTTTCAAAAACTCTTCAACACTTGTAGATTCCTGTGGCATCCGGGCATCCCCAACTTCTGCAGCCTTGGGGCTAATTCAAGGATAATCAGCAAATACTTGAGATGTGTGTTGTGCTTTAGGGCTTTAGAGCCTTTAAGGAACAAGGGACTTCAATCACTCTGCAGAATACAGCAGCAAAAGTCATCTGTAATTTCATCATGTTTTAGGTTGTTTCAGATCTCACAGACGTTCAACCGTTATGGGAAGTTCGTATTCAGTTTTTTCAATTGTCGCACTTCAACAGCCAAACGTTGATTTCCTGAAGCACATTTTGTTGTTCCCCGCACGTCCCTCCCCAAACTTCGGATGCTGGCATCACAAAGCTTGATCTCCATCTGCTCCAAACTCTCAATGTCCTCATGTAAATCTTCGACCCGACAAAGACCACAAAAACATACAAAAACACCCAACCAAAATATTACTAAGAACGACAAACCGACCAGAATATTCAGAATAACAATGAACGTCGATGAATCAATCAGGGAGTAAAATGCATGAAGCCTTGCTTGCGCAGTATGTCCAAAATGTCAAAAATGTCAAAATGGCTCAAGATGACGCATGGCACCTCTGCTTCACAAACAATCTCAAGCACTGAGATGTCCTGCAAAGTCTTATGGGTTTTCCCAGAAAGCTGGAGAATGGGTAATGATGGATCCAAGTTTCGTGAGTGATAAATTGTGGTGAGACCTGAGATTTTGTCATTTGGCGGCCTTCTGCCTGTCTCTAGCAACGTCAGAAGGTTTCTCAGGTGCATAGAGCCCAGCCTGTCGAGGGAGAGAAGCTCAAAAATACATCAGAGTTTGGCTTTCACGCAAATTTGGTATTGATGGTATTGTATCGTGCTGTGCAAATTATGGCCCATGCGTTCGTTTCTCTGAACACAAACGTAACGTGTCTACTGTCCGCGTCCCCTGAAGCAAACAAACACTTGAAGTCGCTGGCTCTCGGTGGGATCTGTGGCTTGTACCATACGCAGGGCTCGGTAGACACGCCAGCCTTAGCAAAAGAAACGGACTTTTGTCTTCATCTATCTTAGGCCGACTTCTACGTATAGTTCCATGTCTTACCCTCAAAAACTGGACGTCACGTCTCCACGACTCTTGGCGAAAACCGGGCACATGGCAGGAAGCACAAAGAGCTGTCTGCAGCGCGACGGAGGCCAGCAGAGCCCACTGTGCAAACGACAATTTTGACAAGACAATTAGAATGGATGCACCATGTGATTGTAATTTGATTGGACTTGATATGTGTAAACTCTTTATTATTATTATCATTATTGTTTTTCATTTATTGCATGCATCCAAGATCATGTTTCTATGGTCCATCTACAACTTTGCCGCTTTGCACCGTTTGAACATGGTCCAAGTTCCCCAGCCTCCCACACTCCTACCATGGCTTCAAGGACATCCACCATCCTGTCGGTGCATCACTTTCAGAGTCAGAATCCAAATCATCAATGCGACGTGACAACATGTTAACATTGTTAACACACCTTGACAAAATATTTTGCCAAACTAATTGGGCAGGATCTGTGCTCGCTTGACTATTATCCCGGGGCGCACGAGCGGGATCCAGGAGCTAAAGGTCGTGGAGTAGCAACGAGCATGTACCTGGGGACATCCATCGCACTCTTTCCACACAATCCAAGAAAGCTTGCAGAAACACATTGGATTCTGTCAAGAGCCTCAACAGCACTCTGATTTGAACTGCCCAAAGAGAAAACAACTTTCCTTCGAAATTGAAACGTTAGACTTGTGCAAACATTTAAACGAAGTGATTTCTCAGCAGGCAAGGATTTCAAGGGCACGCACAAAAGGCACTATAGTCCACCAGGGACATGGCAAACACCTGGTGGAAGCTTCAGCTTGAAAGCTTGCATCCAAAATTCATTAACATTCCTGCATAAAGATTTAAACATCAAATATTCAAAATATATTCAAATCATAAGATCTAAGGTCTTCACCAATGTAAGCATTGGCCCCAAGCACCCCTTCTGCACACATTGTCCTCAAAGACCGAAGCAGCTTTCATCTCTTCATCTGCTTTGGCATCTTAAAAAATCAAGATCAAGCAGTGATGCAGGGTATGCTGCGCTATACCATGTAAAATTGGCTGGACTAAGACTGCTAAGACAACGGAAGGAACTTAACAATGACATGCTGAGGACAGTCTCCTCGTGTGCCAAAGGCGAACAAGGGAAGGGAGCAAACAATGCATATCACGTCAGACCTCGATTCGCACTGCTGTAAACGGTGATGCCGTGCTACGGAAGGATTCAAAGTTCTGACATACTATCTGAGCAACCAAACGAAGTTGTGAGAAAATGCATGGCATAGACCTGGCATAGTTCTGATTGAAACCTGGGAGTTTGTACTCAAGTTTGATCTTGTCTGTGACAAGGTGATAAGAACTCGATGTAGCCCGAGAGTGTTTTGTGAAACCAAATGATTTACTCAGGCTGCGAGTATCCAGCTGAAAGATGTATGGTTTTGTCAAATCACACTGAAACCATGTAACGCTTATACAGTCGTTTCAAAACCAAAGTTGTTAATCTGCTGTGCTTCTCATCAGAAAATTAAATAGCATGTGTGAAGTGCAAACCTATGTGAACATCCTCTTGTTGAACAGCAAACATTGGGAAGGCGCTCCAACTCGTGTGTCATACAGAAGATCAACTCTTCGTGCCGAATCTTTGAGATGTCGTCAATTTTTTCAGATTCATTTGGTTTTGTCAGTTTGAAATCGTGAAGGGACTGAGTATCCTGGGACATTGCCCTGGAGTACAGCAGCAGTGCGGATGAGGCCAAGTACCTGGAACTTCGAACCGACAGGTTTTTGTTTCTTTGCGTGAATCGTCAAATGAATGACATGCTCCATGGCAGCATGGCATACCATATGACTCGGTATGACTCGGTACGTGACTTTCAACATCTATGAACCCATTGGAAAGAATCATCACAAGCTGAAAGAAAGGTGCCACGTTGCTAGTAAATTCTGGCAAGAGGTCTTGGAAGCAACGCTCCCTAAGTCTGTCCATGAGCTGTGCGATTGCGAAACAGGGCGCACCAAAAGTCCAATGATGGCACACCTTCCGTGGTTTTTT
Organism: Breviolum minutum Mf 1.05b.01; assembly: GCA_000507305.1. Taxonomy (NCBI): domain Eukaryota; class Dinophyceae; order Suessiales; family Symbiodiniaceae; genus Breviolum; species Breviolum minutum. The sequence goes on from DF241785.1 coordinate 51,203, forward strand.
ACACAGCTGAGTGCGTGTGTGTGGGGTGTGGGGGGATGGCGGCCAATGGAAACGTAGAGAAGAAAAGTGGAAAAAACAAAGAACATGTAAGGAACAAGTTCAATATTCTTGAAAAAATATCGACAAACTTTGACATCTTCACAAGTCTGCGGCCTCCCATGAAGCATAGGGCGCTCAGTAATGGTGCCAACCTGTCACAAGTGACAATTGACATCTGACGTTTAAATATTTTCTAAATGTATTTAATCTGAGACACAAAATACCCAAATGCATCCATATGCAACCTTTTCGAGGATCTTCTATGAGCTGGACATTCCGTGGAGCTTGACGAATGAAAACCAGCCGGACAACCCTGTTGACATGTGTCGAAATGGAAACAGTGGTGATAATCGAAGGGCATTTAGAAGTCTAACTTCCGACAATATGGAAAGATGAAAAGCAGAGCACAGAAGAAGAGTCAGAAGAAAGTAGAGTCAGAAGAAAATAGAGTCAGTAGAAATACAGCCGCGCAAAGTGTTAGGAAGGTCGCGAATCGCCGTGTTGTTCCAAATGTTCGTGGGTTCGGGAGGGTCGAAAAGTAGGCTCCCTAAAGCGGCGGGTGCGGACTCATGTCTTCAAAGGAGAAATGAAAAATTGCACGCCGCTGTGGCACGAAGCGCATTTTCAAGCCAAAATGTGCAAAACACACTGGCTTCAGCCACCTTTGGAAATTAGGATGTCCGAAAATTGCACGCCGCTTTGGCGCCAAGCGCAATAAGTCGAAATGCCCAAACATTGATGGGTTCGGGGCACTTTTTGAAGTTGGCCTGTCCAAAAATGGCACGCCGCTGTGGCACAAAGCGCATTTACAAATCAAAATGCCTGCGCCGGATCACTTTCTGCAGTTCAGATGCCGAAAGACGGCACGCCGCTCTGGCGCAAAGCAAATTTAATGCACAAAACACTGCATGCTCCGACCAATTTTTGACGTTCAGTTGTCGAAAAACGCACGCCGCTGTGATAACAAATCAAAAATTTCAATGTACAAAACACCTGGGTTTTGGAGCAATTTTCGAGGTTTCGATGTCGCAACGGTCTGGGACACAAGAAATAGATGATAGATTGAGAAGTTTGTAAACAGGAGCGGTGGTGACTTTTCTGTCCTCCATGTCAATGCGACCAAGTGCTGCAGTTCATACAACGGATGCCATTTTGATCCATTTTGCATATACCAGGTCGCTCCTGACGATGGGTAGAAGGGATGAGGCCCAAGCCTTTGGGAGCACTTAGTTGAAGTGCAACACCAACCAGCACGCCTGAAGCAGCAATCCTACATGGAACTGATCTGGGACCCATGGCTACTACATCCTGCACCGCACGTGGTGCGAACGATGCATTATAGGCTTGGCGGATATCGCTTCCCGTGATTAGGGACCTGGTGCAAGACTGGCGCGCCCGTCCGTGCAGGGCCCCATAGATGGCATGGGCTGATTGGACGGAGCCTACCGGTCAGCGCGACCATCTGCAACGAAGTGGCCTTTCCTGATGGAAGGTGCTTCCGCAAGAATGGGCCGAAGTGGTTACTACTCGCGAAGAAGTGTTCATGCGATGGTGCGACTGGCAATTGGGCCCTGAGACTTGGATTGATCCATTGAATTCACTCAGATGACCTTCGAGAGAAGGAGTGTCAATAGATGTCAAGCTTCGAGTTCAAAGAGCGCTCCGATTAGCTTCTGACCCTGCGTATTGCCTTCCATGCTCTTGTACGAGGTGCGGGCAAGGGACGAGGAACATATGCGTGGACTGCCTGGCGGCAGTGTGTCCAGAATTTGAAGATGAAGCTGAAGCTGCGAATCTCCCAGAGTGGCATGTTGTCTGGAAATGGCTAGTTCAGGCTCAGACCACCGGAGATTTTCAGATCTGGATGTCTTCCGGGCGATCATGGTGGCAAGTGGACGTACTTGAATCTGAAGATACTAGAACATTTTTCCAAAATATCTGTTTTTTCTGACTGTTCCGCTGTTCAAAAAAAGCTTGGCAAGCAGTCGTTGAAACAGTGGCCACAGTAAATGACATACGGACGCTGGGTGGAGATAATGGACGACAATTTTCACTAGGTCAGACTTCAATTCGCTTTGATGGAACCCGAACATAGGTAGAGACATAGACGCGTACAGTCAGTAAGCATGTAATCCCTTAGGCAGCCTGTCAGTCAGTCAATTTAGTCGGTCAACTTAGTCAATGAAACAGTGAGTCAGTCAATCTGTCAGACAGTGAGTCAGTTAATCAGCGAGTCAGTCAGTTAGACAGTTGGACAGTTTGTCAGTATGTTTGCTTTGTCATCCGTGACTCTCAACAACCAATCTCTCCTATAGGTTTCCTATTCTTGAAACTTCCGCCACCGCCTCGTGCGGTACTACTGGTATAATAATGATATTTTGCAGGGAGACCGGTTGATCTGCCTCTCATATCCCCCACCCGCCTACAACTGTCAGAGAACGACAGCTTGTAACATCTCATATCTTATATATCTTGCAGTCCTGTATCAATCCTCTGTACCGCAGAAAATTGCTTTTACTGTATATGACATTTTAATACATTTTATAACTAAGTAGCATCAATTAGACATCCGGTAGCAATGGAGGTTGACAGGTTTGCCACTTTGCTGAAGTGCGAGGCCTTCGCGTGAGCTATCCGCAAACGACTCTCGAGGGCTCGCCGCCGGGCAGTGCGATCAGAGGGAAGCTCACCCACCAGCCTGACCAACAACTTCCAACAACTCTCCACAGCCCTCCAAAATCGCAAATCGAAATGAATCCACAGAGACAACGTAGTGGACTACGTCTGTTACCCAGATTTTTTTTGAACGGATTTTTGGATGAATTTTGTTAGAATCTGTTGATGTCTTGATGTCTTGTCGGATGTTGGATTGATCCTGGTGCCTTGGCAGGTTCCTTGGTTGCCCTTCCAGCGCTTCCCGATCGATGTCCCTTGGTGATTGATTGAGTCATCCAAGCAATGACTTGGCTCGAATTTTGGCCACGTTTTGGCTGCGTTGACGACTTTGATCAGATCTAATGTACTTGAATAGATCAATCAATGGATGATGAGCGGATGAACTGTGATGAATGGAAAATCGTGGAAACTCTGTGACACTCCACGAAAATAATGAAAATCCTGAACCTGACATCATCTGACCAAATCAAGGTTGCAACTGATCTCCATCGAAGAGTGGCGACCTCGGCTGAAGGACGACAATTCATAAAGAATCCCATTGGTCCATTGAGGCAAAATCAACATGAATTCCTACAGTACATGCCAAGCTCTGATTCTACTGCGGGTAACCGTTTGGTGGGTTTTCTTCTCAGACAAGCACTGCTCTTCTTTGCCTCCCATCCTGGAACATGGGGAAAGCATCTCATTTGTGCTCATTGTGGCTCAAGAGATTCCAAGCAGAATATGAAACTAATCATGAAAACATATCAAAACTGTATCTCCGACTGTCAGTTGACTTGGACCATCACACACGAAATGACTCACAGGACATTCCAACCATGTAAAACATCTTCACCACTTACGTACCGGTTTCAAGTCTCGTTTGTAAACTTATACCAAAAAACATGAGACAACTATGTCAGAAGATCACTGATCTGATCTCTTCCTAGTTGCGTTTCTGTCAAACACCTCCATCAAACCAAAACGAAACACAATGCACAAGTTAGGTGTTTCTTCTCTGTCCTTGGAATTGGCGCCATACCTTAAAAGCAATGACACCCCACCCGAGAAATCTCAAGACTCAAGACCTGTGCTGAAAGCAGTTTCTCGGCATTCTCCTTTGGTCGCTCCAACCACGATTTGGATTCACACATACAAAGTTTTAATATTCAAATTCCCTCATAGAGCTATGCTTTCGCTACGCGGAGGCTACACAAGGCTACCATTCTGCATAAACAGCCAACGCGGAGGGTGAGCTCTCAAAAAACACACGTTGCTCTTGACGAACCGTGGGAAAAAAAGTTGAAACATGGCATTTTTTTTCTCAGAATCAATTCTGGTTGAGGGAAGAAACGTTGAAAACTTTCAAACTTCAAATGGATTGTTTTATGGCTTTTAACTCCTGAACGCGTTACCAAATTGATCCAACCTGAGCTGTGAAGATGAAAGAAATGGCAATCAAACAATCAACAGACATCGTTTTGGGTAAAATTGCCGCAGGAATCCAGATTGAGCTTCCAACCGGCAATGATTCCGTTGGCTTCTGGTGTGAAGCAACTTTGAGCTCAACCAGAAACCGTTTTTTGCGGAGTTTTGTTCAACAAAAAAATAATCTTTGAGTGGTACTGTGATGGTATTGATTTGTTCTTTGATTTCTGAACTCTCATTCCTCGTGTTTCGGTTTTGGTGGAATTGTGGAATCATGTGCCTCATGTGGAACCTCTTGTGCTGAACAATGCCGCCTTGCGTAGAACAAAAATTCAATCAACTTGATCCAACTTGCGGAAAGGCTTCGGTGCCTCAACACGCTCAACTCAAAATCTCGTCAAATCCATTGATGCCTATCGATGCCTATTGATGCCTATTGCCATTGCTTTTTTAGAATTCCCCCTACCAACCCACACGAGGTTTAGAGGTTTAACTTTTAACTCCACAAGCTCTGACAACATAAAAACGGAAGTCTTGCGCCAAAAAATCATGCTATATTTGGATCACCTCATCCAGATCCGTAGCCAAATCCTTCGGTGTCTCCATCCTTTAGAGCCTTTAATCTGAAACGAACGAGCCAATTGACACGTTGAAACACAAGATCACAACTCACAACATCAAAAAGAAACACACCGGATGAATCTCCGAAAGACGTAATGAAGTCACCATGCCGGGCCCAGCAACTTTCTGCACTCCGCTGACGCTTCGAACTCATCGAACTCATTTCCACTGCACCGTTTTCGTCAGGTGAAGGTGCGCTGACAAACAAGCTTCAGCCAAACGGATCAGGAATCATCAAGATTGCTAATGGTTGCGATGTTACTTGTGTTGCGTCTGTGGGCTTATCACTTGACATCGATATGTCGATATTGATACAATATAATATATGCATGTTTTATCATGCCTTACTTCACAAGGACCACAAAAACATCCCCCATCCCAAAAGACCCTTGGGTTCGCAAGCAAACAGCCAACGAACACCTTGTCCCAAATGCTCTGGTCACTTTTTCATGATTGATGGATGCTATGAGTAAAATACAAATTCCAATGGTATGAGGTTGGCGCAGTTGGCTCCAACTGTTGATATCTTCTCAAATCATCAAATATGATCAAATACTATCAAACAGGCTTTGAATTTGCTCTTCCAACGCATTGACGTGCTCAGAAGCGGCAAACATAGGAGGACGATTGTGTGACGTACCTGACAGGCAGAATTGCGTGTGCACTTCGAACGTTTTCCGGATGATTCGGGCGGGATGGAGTGTTCCCACTTGAAGATAATTCGAAACACCATCATCATATCATCCTTCAGAATTCGTTGCATTCTCACATGCTGCGTGGTCAGTGATGTCCTGCCTGACCCAGCGACATGGGTTGTAAGATTTGTGTCTCTCTGCAATGCGCAGATATCGAACCTTGCAAACTCTTTGCCGAAGAATTTGCAATCCCAAATGTGGCTGGCTCGGGATTAGAATGATTCATTTGACGAAGTACTACTGTTCCAGCTGCAATTCATAAATTGAAAGCGCGGTTTCGAATCTTTTGCAAATTTCCAATCAGCTTCGACTTTGACTGCCTGCAAGTTCGAGACATTATACATCGGGATCTCATATGTCAGTGACACAGGACCAACCTGTCACGTTGAAGGCACCATTCTCCACGTCGTTTTTTCCGCATTTGAGAATGTGAACTTTGTTAATTTGTTTCTTTGGTCTTGTAAACAGTGTTGCTATCTTCTTAACACTCACGTAGCAGTCCCTGCATGCATAATCTGGCTGAAATCGGGTAGATCATCTTGTTTCGCGCTGAGTGTCCAAACAGTTGTTGCGTTCATGTTTGAAAGAAAAGCAACCAGTCGAGTCATGGATGCGACAGTGCCTCCTTCTTGATGTTTTGGATGTTCGCAACAGGCGCCGAAAGTGTGACCCTGCATTTAATTGCGGCCTGCCGAACAAACAGCTTTGGAGCAAACCTGTCAGAAATGCAAGGTTGCCTGCTTTGCCCGATGCTCATCTAATGATGTTGTACAAAAAGTAGGTAACTGTAGCAACCGCAATCTGAAGTGCATAAAAACTAATGACATGATAGACATGATTCAGATGATGCTTTCGAGAACAAACAAGTTCTCATGAGCTGCAAAGCTCGTTTGCCTCTGTCCCACCCTGGAACTTTTTGATGTTCCACACTAAGCGGTGTTCGCTCGCCAGGTACCTGCACAAGATGAAGATGGTTTCTCGTTGAATGGGTCTAAGATGGTCTCTTCATGTCTAGCCGTCTAGCCCTTCGAAGTGGATTTTGAGTTTTTTTTTGGAGGGCATAGTGGATATAGGCCTCATCTTCAAAAGTGCAAAGTGGGATATGTTAGTTTTCTGCCCCCCTCAAGGACTGGTGGACCCTGGGAAGTCTTTCCAGCTCCATAACCGTAAAACTCTGATTCAGTCACTTAGACCCAAAGGAAAACCAGGTTTCGTTGGATTATGGCATGTTTGCCTTTATCCAGTTGACCACATCACACTATATCACACTTGACCATGTTTTGCCAGGACATGATGTGTAGCAGAGCCATTTGCGGTCATGTGTAGCTAAAATTCTGAGACAAGTTGATGTCTTTCACCTTTCACTCGGCGCACTCTGCCGACTGGCCCGCAGTGCTTGATAGCTCTGTGGAAACAGAAGCAGAGGTCTCACGTGACGTGGCACGGTGAGCTACGTGAACTGACAATGAAGACAATGAAGACCGTTGCCAAATTTCCAGAGACTTCCAATGTAAAACCGAAAGAGACAAAACAATACAAAACATGACAAAGCATGACAAAACATTGCAAACACTTTGCAAACACAAACTGCTTTGCAAACACTTTCCAATCTTTTCTTTCCAATTTGCTTTTTAAAATTTGTAAAGGATTCCATAAATTCCATCAGTGCTTTGTATGCATGCAGTGCATCGGTCCAGCCTTGGGCAGCATGCAGTAAATCTGCACGTTGCCACCGTAGTTCTGCTCGGGAATGTCTGCTCTGACCTTTTTTTTAAACGGGCAATACAACATCTGTATATACATCTGATATGTCTGTCTGCTCAACATCTGTAGATATCTGTAGACTTCAATCATCTTCAATCCGTGGAACAAAAAAGTCAAGTCATTTTCAGCTCATGAGAGCCGTGAATAAACAAGATAAACACGTGCATCCGATAGTATCCATACTACCTCACTTTGAGAGCTTTTCTGCCTCTTTGTACAGAATACTAAAGGGACTCTGGCCTAATTCCAAACATGGTCACGGTATGTCACAGTCCTGAGGGGCGTCAGTTACTCAGTACCTTAATGGTGATCTCGATCTTGTATGGCGCTTGCTGCTCCGCAAATGGAAATATCCTCCACCAGCGCAACTTGGACTATCAAGTTGTTGCAGGATATCAGGATATCTTTTTCACAAAGCTTTCACATGTTTGAAACACATCCGTAAACATGGCCTTTTCACATTACACATGTAAGAAGGGATTGCCAAGCCCTCAAAAAGTTGCAAGTTCTGCCAAATCGGAAACTCTTTGGAAAGATGTCAATCAAGCAATGACCCTGGTGTGCGGATTTCAAGACATGAATCATCACCACTTATGCTGTCCTAAATGGTACTCGGAAATCACCAGTGATACGGTAATTCATGACCTAAGCATTGGCATACGTTCAAAGTTCAATTCTCACAGGGAACTCAAAGGAGTCATCTTGACAACTGCGAAAGATGAAAAGCCATTTGATGATGCCTATTTTGCAGCACTTTGTTCTCTCCATTCTGCATCATTTGTGCAGGAAATTCAGGTTTCGGCTGCGAATTCACCATCCGGTGGGTAGAACGATAAAGTTCTGAGATCTGAAAAGTCCTGGTTGAGACATCGTTGCGGCGATTGAGACATCACCATGAACGGCGTCCAAATGGAAACTAAATACAATTCTGCAACGAGGAGGGGTAGTCCTTTTTGAAATGGGCGGCTAACGGCTAACGTTACCAACGGAGCGTGATGGTAGATGGATGCTTGGATGTCCATCATGCCCAAGCATGCAACAGACTGAGAAGCTTGATTTTAGAAATTGTGCATGATGAACGGGAAGCAATGGAATTTCAATTCAATTCGAGGGGAATCTGCAAGCCTTGCTTTAAGACCTTTTAAGGATAGCCCTGGCGAAGCGACCTGCAAGTCAACGCACTCGTGAAAGTTGCAGTCATCCAAAATGACCGAGCCATAACCTGCCGATGGTAGTATCTCTGCTTGGACACTGAAAGATTGACCACTTGATTGTCAAATGATACCACGGGTCATACAAGTACGTCACGATCCACGATGAACGCGTCTTCAAACATCTGATGCTTAGATGCATAACATTGCATAACTCAGTCTGACTCGGTAGAACAACGGAGTCATCAAGTCATTCTAAACCATCAACCATCCCAACCCCCCGAAACCTCCATGGCCCCCGAGGTCCATGTTCTTCACCATGATGTCCTGACGGATCAAATTGAAAAGATGAGTCAAAACAAAAAAATCAAATCTTAACATCAAAAGTTTAAACTGCACCATGTCTCCTCATTGAGGGCAAGTTTCAGCTCCGGGTTTCCCATCAAGTAGGACCTGCATGATTTTGCCCTTCACATTAACATTCCTTTACGTTTGAAATTTTCATGTTGCATGACACAAGAAACTCATTGAAACTTGTGAAATCTCTGAGCCCAAAACTTCATTTGAATGCTGCCATCGATGGAGCTATTGATCACGAAGCCATTGGAGCTCATGAGAACCTTTCCCCAATCCGATCTGTACAGAGTTTTGCCACAAAAAAGGCGCCTTAACATGTCTTAATGAGTCTTAATGCGCATATTTTTCGACCTCTGTATATATCTCCATAACCGCTGACCCATTCCTCCCCATCTTAGGTCCCAACCGAAATGCGCTCCAAGATGTCGACAAAGATTTCATTCTTTTTGTTTTTGGAGTCATTTTGAGTAGGTCCAACCTTCGGCGAAAAACATGAGTCACATGGTCAGATAGTCAGCTGAAGCACTTGAGCATGGTGCGATCAAACAAGTTTGATGCTTCACAAACGAAGCACAACGCATGTAGAGAAAAAGAAGCATTCGAAAATAGGAAAAAAATAGATTAAAAAATGACATAAAATGACTGCTGCGTCATCAATGTATAGACTTTGAATCGAACGTGTTTCGGGCTACTGGGATCGCCACCGGGCGATGGACCGCGTTGCTAGGCACTGTTCTAGGATTCCATTGGGGCAAGTTGAGGCCAGCCCTCATGTTCGCAACAGCAAAAAAAAACGTGGGGAACCATCAAAACAAAGAAACCATAGATAAACCACAAAAATGAAACCTTCAACTCTTGATTTCCAAAACTCCAAACACATGGATTCTGCGATTTTAGCACTGAGTTTAGCACTTTGGTGCTTCTATGACCACAGCCTCGTTGTGAATGCAGGACCTGAGTCCAAACAAAACTCTGCAAATAACATGACGTTCTGTACATTCATGCGTAGTGTATTTAAGGAACATCGAGAAATATAGATATTCTATATGCTGCTATGCTCATACTGTTCATGTGGTCACTTTGACAAGAACAGAAAAAAAACCGCATGTCTGAGCCGATGACTTCAGGTGCTCCGTGTTGGTCGTTTGTGGATAACCTTAGGTTGACAGCTGAAGCGACGAGAATCCCAAACAAAAAAAACAAACATCTCATCATTGTTTCATCATCAAGGGATGACTTCTTGAAAAGTGAAGTTTGAGCAAGCATTTTCCTATAATTTTCCTATAGAAAAGCCTATAATTTCCTCATTCTTGGACTTTTGGTCGACCCAGGATGCGGGTGCCAAGATATCCTCGTTGTGGACCCGACCGTAATCAACCATCTCATCCAAAAGCTCATAAACGAGCACAAAGTTCTTCCTGACAAATCCAGGACAGGTCTTTACACGTGGACGGTGCTTGGAGCTGCGAGCCTATAACGAGGGGACTTCATGCTCGGATGCTTGAAAGGCATGGACAGACTGTAAATTACCGTGATCTTGTCCACTGGACACTTGCCTGATGCTCTCCTCATTCAGCACGCCGCAAAAATCCTTGAAGACCTCACCAACAGAAGCGTCACTAATTGCTTAAGAGTGCCTTCTCTGAGTTGGAATAGATTCCAAACGGCAAAAGACTAATTAACTAATGCTCGAACGACACTCTCAACAACTTTCATTTATGAAAACTGGTTTGAATAAAGAATCATACAAGACATATATATGACGTTAAAATCAAATTATTAAGTATAATAATTAATTTCTAATAATTAATTTCATTTAGTTTCTATATTAATCTATATAAGAGCTGTACATCACTGAGATCTCAAAGAGCGCTCCTTGGCCATCTTGGTGAGCAACTCCACCACAGCGGCTGGAGGGATGTTGTGACACGTCGTGGCCACAAAGTACCTCTCTAAACACAAGAAATAAACATCAATAAACAACAAAAACATGAAAAGCAAACAACATGAAGTCGTTGGGTGCACTACATAACGTTACAGAACATAACATCATCTTAACATCTTAACATCTCAACTTCAACAGGTAAGGGTTAAAGACAAACACAAGCCTCTCTTAGAGAGACATGGTGAACTTCTATACTGTATGATAATTACCTGGTAGTGTACTGCTGACAGCATGGGCACAGGCCATTCTTCTTAATGAAGACATAGGTAACCTGGTCGATGACCAGATTCAACCATGCAACTGTCAAAACTGCACTCCACAGAGTTTCAAATTTCCTAAACTATCCTAAACTAGTCCTTGGGTTTTTCAACTCTCGAAATTCTAACAACATCTTAAATTCTTAAATCATCTTGAATGTATGAGACAAGTGAAACAAGTGAAAGAAGTGCAAAAACTCTCCAAAGCTTGTGCTTCCACATGCATTGCCCAGGAACTCCATCCAAGTTGAAGATCGGCGGTGCGTCACCGTGCCAAAACTTCACCTTGGAAGTGTCTCTTTCCATTCCGATGATTCCAGTGGGGTCAAAGAGTTTCAACTGATTCCGCAAAAGATGCCTATGAGGCTGAGAAATATGGGTCATAATTCAGAAGGACATTTCTTAAGAAAGCCCCCCGCGACAGCAAATGCACTGCACATTTTTTGGTCAAACATATTACAGGAAGATCAGTAACAGTACATGGAACTTGCTCGGGTTGAAACGAGCGAGCACTTGCAAACCGTCCGAGAGAATTAAACAAATCAATTGCCACAAGACTTTCAAGTCATTGCTCTTCCCACAAATAGCTTCTCGATCCAAAAATCTGATTCTTCGGATGACCATCTTGTATCACCATGACACCTTTCGAAAGAAGATCTCTGCGGTGCCCTTCACCACATCACCACGAAAGTCACGCGTGATGATGGTGTCACCACGAAGGGACAGGATGTAAAACCTGCAAACACCATGCAAAGACCATCGATTCTGCGCCGGGACGAAAAGAATCGTTTCTCTGACAAATTGTTTGGCCATCTGAAAAGGAGTCGAGTGCAAACAAAATAAGAAAGGTTTCACGACGTCTTGCCTCTGCTGAAGATTCACAGCAAAACAGCACCAAAAAAACAGACTTCACCACTTGCCGATGTCCACCACTTGCGATCGTCTATGAACTAAGCTACTGACTGCGAAATCATCCCAGGGTCGACAACGCCACGGTGTTGGAGAGAGAATTGGGTTGGGAAGGAACCTGTCAAAATCCTTTTTAACATGTTCTACTTCAAAACAACCCAAAACTGTTTTCTTCACTTCAGAACTCTCAAATGAAGCTAGATCCAGCAATGTCTGTCCTTGTAGAACATCCCTTCGGTCAAACAAGACTTTCAAAACTCTAAGAAACTGCCAAGATATGTATAAAACATCTTACCAGCATGCTCTCAAAACATGAGCACTTTGGCTTGTTGACTTAGCACATGCCCAGAAAAAAACAGCTAGAGCAGCTAGAGCCAGCGTCAATTGACGACATGCGCAAGCAAACTCCACAATCTACCACACAAAAGCCGACTAACTCAGTAAAGTAACAAAGAACTTGTTGAGTTCAACAGGATCTACATACCACAATGTAAAAAGCACCTAAACACTTGTCTGGAACAAAACAAGCTGTTAAGGTCTTGTTTGTTGGCCTGCAAAATGCGAACGGCTTCCTCAACTCTGTGCAATTCTGAAATCTGCAGTTTTTTCCAACGCTCAATGTCTCAAAGGACATCGTTGACATCGCTTCACCTCGCAAGAAAAAAAGGAAACAGGATGTCTGAAAAACAATACTGGCTCTTCATCTTCTTGCCTTTTTGTTAGTTGTGAGCATTTATACATGTATCATGTATACTTAATTGTTACCTCGAAAACATGGCAAAGCTGACTAAAAATTGCCTCAGTTAACATGGAGAACTGCTACAGGATTTGTCTGCTATCGGAAATATCCATCCATGCCTTCTGAACTTCGTAGTTTTTCGACTTTTGGGCCTTTGAGCTTCGCTAGAGTCCTTCGTGTTCGGGCATTGAATCGAAAGATGTGAACCAAACACGGGAATTATGAGAACTCACAGGTTCACAAAGGGTAAGTGTAAGGAAGGAAATATATACCAGCATCATCCAAAGGATGCTTTCTGAGTTTTGAAATTTATGATTGATAAGGGGCGCTTTATGGACGCCCCTTAGCGACAGTGCCATAACAACATCCAGACAAGAACATATATGATGTGGATTCCTGAAATATATGAGATCGATATTCAAAGATCAATGTTCTGATGTTATTGCCAATGTTATGATGGATTTGTGTTTTGCTTTTGGGTTTTGATATCTAACCCTTAAAAAAAACACATAGCCCCCCTTTGCCTTCAACCGTGGTTACGCCTGTGGACATCACCATCTTTCTCATCGAAGCGGCCATCAATCGTGCCACCGGCATATTTTGCTGGTGTGGTGTTGGGATGCCAGCTAACCATTTCCACAAATCAGAGGTATAGATCACATCTCAGGTTTTTTTTTCGAAGGAAATGAACAAAAGTATTAGGAGTAACAGTTGATACATTAATCGGTTAATTGGCGCAACCACCGACAACAAGTGTATGATGCATAGCGGTTGAGGACTTGTAGCCCCAACTGGTTTGGATGGGACCTCATGGCCAGTCTTTTTATTTGGCCAACACAATCTTCGTCACAGTAACATGCCACTCTCAATGGATTGATAAGCTTCGCCATATCATAGACGACATGATCAAGCCTGGGGACACAAATGAAGTGTTGTATGTTGAAGATACCAGGTCACACCAAACATGCATTCATGATCATGTTATCTAAGAAACTTGTGTAGCTTCGGACGCACTTTCCAAAGTAGCTTTTCGCTGGCCACTGCCTCAGTTGCCAAACCTTAGAAAATCCAACATTCCACGACCATCATCCCAGGACAGGCAATGTACGTTCAACAAGTTTTGTAAGTTAAGTAGCTATTCAACGCAGCGTGGAAAAGATAATTGGCACGACGCAGTCCATGGAGATTTGCAGCGCTCATGGTAACCACACCGTTGCTCTTACTGGACATGAACTCACGCATCGCGACCAAATTGACAAACAAAGATGCACGAATCCTTGGACAATGATAGTTAACACCAAAAAAACAAACCTGGGAACATCACGCAGCATCCACACAAGAAATCTCCATATATCAGTCAAAGCTACCCAGCATGCTCATTGGCTGGGTCTGCAGCAGCTGCTGCCAGAGTGACAGTTCGTAGCCACTTTGCAAGCACAACAGCTTCCTTGTGTCCAAGCTCCACTGTCATGAAAAACAACAAGAAATAGTATATTGATGGAAAGAACCTGTTTGTAACATGTTGATACAATATTGTTCCAAGAAACCGCTCCATTAAGATGTTTCTGCGCCAAAGTTGGATAACTCTTCGGCCCCATGGGGTATAAATGTTTCCTTGGCAAACATGCTACCCCAGAAAATATGAAACTCAGAAACCATTTTGCACGACGAATAGGCCACTCAAACATTGCATGAGCTTGCAAGGTTCCCTCTCCAAATTGCAGCCCAATTTCGATGCAAAGATTTGTCCCCTGCTGCCTAAGCTAAACTGCCTTACTCAATTTACACACCAAAAAGATTCAACTTGTCCAACAAACTCAGTCAACCAAAGTACGAATCCGTTCAACACGGCAAGCTCGGGAAAACAATACATGCGCTTTGCGAAGTTTCTCATCCAATGCCCCGTTGCCGAAGACACCTTCCTCCGCCAATTCAATCAAACAACTAGCTGATGCCTCTGGCACCAGGCTCAAGTCAATGATGTGGAGCCAATCATGTCCCAACACTTGGGGGTGCCAACCAGGCAACTTCACCCATGAAAGAACACCGCAAACATCTCGAATGAAACCAGGTCCATCAAGAATGGTTTCACGATGTCTAGCTTAGGGGCCATGGTTGGTGTATAGATAAGGTCCTGCCTTTGACGATGCATGGCAAACCATGCAAACCTGTTCTGAAACTGCTGTGTGACTTGTTTTGTAAGCCTTCTGAAGATATTTTTCATCACCCTTATGTAGCGCCAAAACAGCTTTGTACGGACCACATATGCTACCACAACGTCCCTTTGCATAAGGGGGGTAGTCTTGATTCCAAGGGTCCTTGTCCAAAAACGTTCCGATCTGACACTCTAGCAACGACCAGCAAACCCACTTGTCCAGTGTTGCCAGTGTGTCAGAATCACACTTGGAAACGTCCATGCAATACAGTAGAATTTTCGAATCCCACATGTTTGTTTTGTTGACTGTCACTGATCCCATGGTAGTGATTGAGAAGCTTCGACGACGGTGAGAATCGGCATCATCACCGTGGATCACTATTGGAATCATCTTGGAACAATCGAAATCCTGATCCCACAAACCAATTCACAAACACTCAATCAATCGGAACACCATGAATGAAGAAAATTTGACACTTGCAACTAGTCAAAACCAAGTCTCTGGATCACCGCCCAAACATGGATGTTCTTTGAACCAAGGAGTGTGACGAACCGAATTCCAATATTCAGCCAATGCCTCAAAACCAAACCACAACCATGGCCAACAATCAACCTTTCAAAAAAACGCCAAGTTGACAAACCAAGGTACACCATCAGGGCCAATAAACCTGGCCTTGAAGAGATTGAAGTCATAGTGATATATTGATGAAAGCCTCAGTTATTCCAAACAAGAAATTTAATGACCAGACACAGCTCAAGGTCCTCCAAATCCATTCAAATTCATGATAGTGAAAGATGTGCAGGCAAAGGGCACGTCAGCTGGCAGCAACATATGCCATTTTCCCAGATGTGTGGGATTCTCCAAGGTCATATCGAGAAGCAATATGTCTACCCTCGGTTCCCAGCATATATGACGCAAACTTTTCTCGAGACATTAAGTAGTTTCAAATCAAGGCATTCAAAGCCAAGGTACTCTACTGGTTCCGGCAGCATTCGGCGCCATGGTTGATCCCTGAGCCATCTCCAAAAAGTTCTAGGAACATTGTTGTCATACTCCTTGTTGGCTTTGTCAACCAAGCTGCGAAGATTTTTCCTCAAGCTCAAATCACACAAGGGCCGGTAGTAAGATGGGTCAAGGAGACACATGTAAAAGATATCGTTGCAAGCGTCGGTAGATATCTGGAAGGTATCCGCAGCCGCAATACGCGAAATAAAGCTATGATCGTGCATACACTGACCTCAGTTGATTTAGTTGGATTGTTTCTGTCAAAGCCATGTGCCAAACTTTACAAGGGCTTGTTTCAGAAAGACCACGTTCTGCAAGAATCACATTATATACATGCATGCAAGGAACAGTGCGGGTCAGATGCAAGAAGTCTTCGACTATATCCATGGTTCAAAGCAGTAGTTGTAGTACAGTGTTTCTTGGATGATGTACCACAACAACACACAGAAAGAACATGCCAGGTCACCCACACAAATGGTGTCATTAAGTCATAGGATGTCATGTGTGGTGCTAGTGTATTGTTATAACATTAATATGTTGTTTTTTTGCATGCTGTTCATATGTTTGGAGCCTCCGTCACTGGCCGACGTCACAACGTTTGACAATCAAGATTTTCAGCAATGCAAGATTGTGAGAACTGCATCAAATTTACTTTGCATTTCCAGCTTTTAAAACATGCCAGTGTACTGCAGCAAAAGTTTTCTCCGTGTATCTCCGTGTAGATTTCAAGTACTTGTTAACCCACCCAGCCGGCATTGGTCAAACAACGCCAAACATCAAACACCTCATGACAGGCCCCCAGTGCTCTGAGCAGTGGAAGGCACGGGTGCCAAGTTCAGCCACTTGTGGGCAAAGCAGCTGGCATACCAACTCCTTTGCGGTCAGTCCCCAAACAAAACTACAGAAATAACGAACTTATCATTACGTTTTTTTAATGCAGGAGTTGGTGATGACTTTTTTCGAAATCGAGATGGGAAAAAACTTGGCAATGGTGATAAACAGACAACGGATCATATCGTTAATTTCAGGAATTTCCACATCACACCACCATACTGCAGAGTTGGTAAGCCCAAAATTATTCTGAGATACTTCCCTCACCATCAGAGGAACCAGCATCTGCTGCACTTGCAGCAGCACCCCCACGCTTTCGCTTGGGTTTCACAGCGCTAACCCGCCGTTTTGCGTCTTTGACGTCGGCATCGCAGTTCTTCAAACTTTCCTTTTCGGAATTGACGAAATCATGTAGCTCCTGTGCATCTACTTGGGAAGCTGGGATGGCTAACTGTTCAGAAATCCTGGTAAAAGCATCAAGTAGAGTGGGCTCATGACTGTCCAAGGACTCCACCTTAGAACCCACATCGGTATATGACCATCATCCAAACTCCGGGTATAGTGTGTAATAGCGATGACATGTGATGATCCAAGGTGTTGAAATAGTTCCAAGTTATATCAAGTTATTACTCTACTTGTTTATCATTTTCGAATTTTCGAAATATGCTTCCAGGCCACCAAGTCAGAGCAGTTCCGGACACTGTTCTCCACAATCGAAGTCTTCACTGCAGGAATATCATTGATCAGACCCTTCACCCTAAGTTAAGTCAGCAAAGTGGAGGGACGAAACATGTATTGGGAAAGAAAATGGTGTTGGTAGACATTCAAAGACTGCGTCGATTTGAGAAAACACGGCTAAAGTAAAAAAAACAAGAAACTTCTTTTCCAAGATCTTCAGCGCAGCAATGGCTGTCTCTTGTGGGGTCTTTTCCTTCTTTTGTTTTTTTTGACGAATGGTACCAGTCTTCACATCGAATGATGGTCCCAAGGGGCTTCCGCAAACATCCCCAAGTTGCTTCTGCAGCAAGGCTTTCCCTGCCGCATCTCTGACTCGACCCGATAGGTTTACCTGAGATTCAAAGGGCCCTATTATGATTTTTTTCATACACTGGAACGCTGCAACCCAAACACAGTTTGAAGTGTACTATGACCATAACAATACAGCGGATCCAATTTCAAACAAGAAACACCACTTTCAGTTCGTGATCCACTGGTACCATCCTCCACTATTTCCTTCAAAACTTTAAACATCCTGGCTTTGGCCGAAGCCGGGGCCTGAAAACAATCGAATACAATCGACCACAGCCAAGGCCACATTCAAACTGGATTGACATCAACGTGGAAGCGGTCAAGATTATCAACTCCAGGCCTGCGGATGTGCTACACCACACTGGCCTGCAATTTGGCAAAAGAAATATATGTTTTACAAAAAGGGTGCGAACAATGTCAACCATATTATTTGAACCATTCGATCCAAGGCTCCTTTCGTCAATTCCTTGGCCTCCTTGCTCTTNCCTTGGCCTCCTTGCTCTTCCCGTAAAGTTTCTCCAACTGAAACATTGTCACCTCCGATCAGTATCCGTTTTGTCCCCAAAGATAGGACCAGTATGGAAGAACACATGTAGTGATGATGACTGGTTCAAAACTTGGGCCCCTTATTTGGCACAGTTTGTCATGTGTATAATTTAGTATAAGCCCATGACGGTGACGTAGCGGTCCGTTCGCAGATTCTCTGCAAAGGTGACATACTTCTCTTCCACAGTGATGGAAGACAAGTCAGGGTTTTGCAACCATTGTCGCAGCATCCCAAACCTCAATTGTGGAAGACATCATTTTGGGGAATCCGTGATTGGGCATAGTGTGACTTTAAAGAAATCACCATTAATGAAAACCCACTACCGAAGATCCAGAAATGACATGAACATATATGGTGCTAGGAAACCGCTCTCCGTCCTTTGCAATGCTAAATTTCGCAACGAGAGCTGGAGTAGCATCTCTGTATATCGCTCGTCGTAACGCCGAGTATTGACGCTTCCGCTCTGCGGGATCCATATCAGAAGGCTTCGTCATTTCGGCTACTTGTTGTTTTTGCTCATCGTTCAAATTGGTCAGCCGTTGAACTTTTTCATGACCAGGTGTCGTGGTCTGCAGGGGTAGCAACATATAAAAATTCTATACCACCCAAAAACCTTCAGACCATTCAACGGTTATTACATGTACCTCTGATACCTTGATCAGATTATGAGTTATTTTGTGCACCGTCCAGCCTCCGAGAATGACAAGGTTCTACGGGGTGTAGGAGTTCTCAGCAGGTCAAACGATTCCATGGTGCCCGTTTTCTCGAGATGTGCTAGGCTCTCCTGTGCAGACCGCAGACCCAAAAATGAAGACCATCAAATTGTCAGGTTTCAAGGGATTGTATTTTCGGACTAGCATTTCCAAGTAC
>DF241786.1:0-70440 GCA_000507305.1 Breviolum minutum Mf 1.05b.01
GAAAATCTCCTTCTGAGATGGGGAAAATAACCAAGGTGACGTTTGACATGATGAGTTGGTTGGAAATGCATGGAAATGCTGTCCAGCCACCCAGCATGTCATCGCCACGTTTGCTTGGAGTCGCAAAATTTCTATTCCAAAATTTGTGAGATGAATTTTGTGTACAAGCAGCGAGACCTCTCAGCAGTGTCTCTTTCAAAACAAGGACAACAACCCATGGCAACAAAGCAAGCAACGCTCCACCACCACCTGGTCCCAACATCCCCTTCCGCCCAACTCCTCAATGACTTTAGGATCAATGTAGGCTCTCCTTTGAGCAAACGAGTCCGACTCTTTCAATCCAAGAGCTTCATCCAATAAGTCTACGGCACGTTCCTCAGGACCAAACAGATTTGAACCAAGCAGGAAATCTTATCTGATAGATCAAAGGTCGGATGTCCGATTGGGTGGTTGGGTTGGTTTTGATCGACCATCCAAGGTGCAAGTAAACCCAATTGAATGCAGCATTGCACCAAATGCCTTGGACCAAAAAAGGAGAAGAATGTTACAAATTGATGTGGCGCGACTCCCGAAATGACTGATGCTTGAAAGTGTTGTTCGGAAGCAGCCGGAGATTTAAAAAAAAAACTTGGGGCCAAGAAACTCGTAGGTTCGAGCACATGGAGTGCAATCAGCAGCATCATAAGTGTCCAGTGCCAGTTCAGGCTTGCCTTAACAAGGAGGGAATGTAAAGGTCACCTCCCTCCCTGCCTGCCTCCCGCCCTGACCATGCCCAACGTGACATGGAACACCACCTTCTCAGGTGAACCCAGCCGTTCATTTTACTGGGGAAAATCACCGGCCAAAAACTCGAGACAAATTAACATGAAGGGATTTTTTCCCCTGAAAAATTAGTGGTTGGAAGGTCCGATCCTTTCCTGGAACATACTGTTGCTGGTTCAAAAATCCGGCGATCACCAGTTGATATGGAGAATATCATGAATATCAGTTGAAAGCTCACCAATGCACAAGCGGCAGCTCGCGAAAACCCTTTTTCCTAACCACAGTGTGCCTGCGCCAAAATGGCTATCCAAGGCACCGATCACTGAGAAACCAAGCAACGGCTGACCCTTAAGACGTGTTATCACACATCCCCCCATTGGTAAAGGGCTTAGCCTGTTGCTTATACACCTTGCGCTTCTGTGCTGCTGTACTGCGCAATTCTTTCGCCTCAGGAGTGTCCTGAAGCGACCAAACACCCTTCCGCAAGGCTTCAGTGAGGGCACCATTTGAGCTCCATTTGGTGGTTGCATCTGCTATCATGTGCCGGCCGGGCACCCACCGCACGAAGTTGGATTCACCCTCCAACAAAGCCTGCTTCAGCACTGCCAAGTCAATCTGGATCTTTCTGTCACTGGTCTGGCTGTCATTGTTCAGCACATCATAGCCAGTCTTCGCATCAATGACAGTGACAAGGTAATGTGGCCACCGACTTGCCCACATTTTCCACGAGGCAATGTTGAAGTCGCGGAAGATCAATTCGCTCAGAGCTGCTCTGGCGAAATCACCATGTTCGAAAGCCGTGGCTGCCATTGATATCTCAGCCGACATCGAACACCTCACCACTCGTTGAATCTTCATGCTGCAGGCCTCCACCACGTTGAGCCTGCCTTCACCATGAAGAATCTTCTTCTCTGCCACTGCAATGGTGAGCCCTCCTTGGCTGTATCCGCCGGGCTGTGCTCCAAAGGCTGCATCACTTGCAGACAGAATGATGAGGTCATCCCATCCTCCTTCCAACTTCGATATCTTCTGGACCATGGACTGCTTGGCTCGGTAGATGAGCTTGTTCAACCAATCAATGGCTGACTTTTGTCCCCTGGCCATGAGCTGCTGCACATAGGAGACGCCATAGCATAGGTCGTAGCGCCCTTGACGCGCCATCCAGTTCAGCTCCCCAATCACTGAAGCCATCTTCAATCTCTCTTGCTGTGTCAGCTCACCTTCTTCACCATCATAGGGCAACTTCTCCAAGTTCACCGCATACTTGTCCATGCAGTACTCAAACTCAAAGGTCTCCGGGTTCTGCTTCTCCCACCGGCCGCAGAACTTCACCCAATCATCCGTGGCCTTGCGATAGTCACCAAAGTTCAGAGCTGCATGCACCTGATCCCAGGTGCTCTGACTGGTTTCATCGCCACAGTACCTGGTGTCATCCACATGAATGCAAGCCACCTCGAAGACGACCATCGGGGTGATGGGCCACAAAGACACCTGGCAGAAGTTTGAGCTCCTTCATGGATGTCTTCTCCAACGTCTCCTTGTAGCACATGCACCAGAGTCGAGGTGGACTCTGGTAGTCCAAATCCACCTTTTGTCAGCCGAAGGACATCTCGGCGAAAGCCCTGACCAAGCTCCTCCGCAATGAAGTCCAAGATGTAGTCCGGGTAGCCCTTCGGCATCCTCACATACACCTCTCTCTCTGGCGGCAAGGGATGGCCCTGAAGGAAGGCCGCTGTCACATCCTCATACTGCACCGCCCATCCCATTTGCGTAGCCACCATGTTGATCAAGTTGTGAGCCAAGATGGGAAGCCGTAGGAGCCAAAGTCGGAAAACGACCAATGTCTGGGTCCTTGTGTCCTCCCAGGACCCAACGAGCCTTCAAGATGGCTTGCTTCAGGTCCTGTTCTCCCTTGTTGGTCAGCACAAAGCGACTGCTCAGAATCCGCTGACTATCCACCAGCTTGTGCTCTTCCACACCAGCGACCGCATCATGGTCGAAGTAGACTCTAGCAGCCTTCAGCAGAGGTTCCTTGAATGCCTCCTTCCACTGCGCATCAAGCCTGCTCCAATTGTACTCCAACCTGGCTCTTCCAGTCACCAAGTTGGCCTGCTTTCCATCTTCTTGGTGTTGTTGTTGAACTTGTTGTTTCATATCTTCCAACTCCACTGCATAGATCTCCTTCAAGGCTGGGGAAGTCCAAAGTGCTTCATGTTCTCTTTGGTCTCGACACGCTGCTCCCCAAGCCTTCTCAAAGTCATCCTCCTCCGCAAACATGACCATGATGTTGGAACCTTGAGCTTCATGTCGATGCTCTCGAGAATGTCTCTTGGTCATGGCTCGGCCCTTCTGAATCAGCTGTCTGATTCCTCTCATCTTCTTGACTGACTTCTCCAACTTGCCTCTCAATCGTGCTTCACCAAACTTGGACGGCTTGCCCTGCTTGGAGTCAATCGCTTGCTGAAAGAAATCCTTTTTCTCACGCACTGTCAGACCAGAAGGGTCCTTGTCATTTCCATCTTCCTCCATGTCAGCTTGATCACATTCTCCTTCTTCTCCCATTAAATCTGCCAACTCCTCTGGATATTCTTCCAGGCGCCTCTTGTCACGAGCCACCTTCTGCCGAATGGCTACTTCCGAAGCCGAAGTCGAAGAGGGTGTCAAACCTTTGGACTCGGGAGTACTCATTGAAGTGGACCCACCTTGCGAAGCACTCCTGCAGGACAAAGGCAGATCATCGAGTACCTCCAATCGACGCATCTTGCGTCCCATCGCTTGTTGACCTTCCTGACCCATTTGTTGAAGGGCCAAGTCCTCTCTTTGTTCCATCTCCGGTGCCCTTGACGGTGCTCCAACGTCGCGATCCCTTGCTGCTGACTCTACCATCAGCTTGCCATTCTTGATTTCATTGGACATCTCTTCCAGCATCTGCACGATGTAGTTGGAGCCCAACATCTCATCCGGTGTAGCCAGTCGGATCTTCTCCAAAGGATAGCTTCGCACCTTGGATCTGATTCGGATCCACACTCTGTTGGGCACATCTCTTTGCCTCTCCACACAGACCACCAAACCAGGACCATCCCAGCTGCTGTGATCTTGAAGTCTACGAGCCTGACCACGTCGATGAGGAGGTGGTGAGTAGACATAGACGGTTGCTCCTTCTTGGATCATCTCCAGCTTGGGTGGTCGAGAACGTGCATGCAAAGCTCTTCGAAGAACCTCATTGGAGTCAATCCAGTGGAAAGAATCCACTGCAGCAGCTCGGATCCTTTCTGCTCGACGAAGGGCATCCTTGGTGTCCAGCTGTTCATTGACTGCAAATCGCACGTTGCCACTTCCCAGCTGATCCATCACTGAATTGGGCAAAGTTGTGTTCCTCCCAGTCACTGCTTGGAGAGGAGACAGACCCATCTTGTTGCTAAGACGGTTCTTGGAGGAAAAGCATGCCACAGACGCCAGGCGGACTTGTTCCAATCCCGTCAGTTGCTGTGCGTGAATCACCCTCATCATCATCAGCTTGACTATGGCACCATGCCTCTCCACTTGGCCCTGACGCCACTTGGCTGATGGTGGCACCACCTCATGCCTGAAGTCCAAAAGCTGAGTGATCTTCTCCACAACATCTTCAAACTCTTTGCCACCGTCAGTCTGAAAGAGTTGAGGGGGACCAAACACAGCACACCAACGGGCTTGCAACAATTCCGCCGTCGTCTCTGCATTGGCTTGCATGCTAACCACTCCAATGTGATACTCCGTCAAGCTGTCGATCATGTGAGTGACATTGAAGCGCTGGTTGTTGAGATCCCAGACATAGAAGGAGTCTGCCAGGACTTTGTCACCGAACCTTGTCACTCTTTCTCCTGATACCTTAGGTTCTGCTCCAGGAGGTCGAACAGCTTCACAAATCTGACACTTCAGACCCTTGGCCGCCTGCAGCACCACGTGGTTGGCTCCACTCACCAGCAACATCCGTTGCAGCCTTTCCAGTGAAGGATGTCCCAAAGCCACATGAAGATGAGCCAACGCTTGCCTGACTCTGTAGGGTGCCTGGCGAGCCACTCCCTCAAAGTAGACATAGTCATAGCGACCACCACGCCAGTCCACCTTCTCCAACTGCTTGCGCACCTCCACCTCAGGGACAGCCAGCTGCTCCACGGGCAAAGTATAGTGTTGAGCTCCTGGACCTCGAGGTTCGGCGAGCTTGCGCTCCAGCATCGCATCATCTGGCTGAGTCAAGGACTCCGCCGCCTTCAGGATCTCCACACACATCTTTGCCGTCCATCTTGCTGCCAATTCAGACCTCTTCCATGTTCTGCCTTGGTAGTGAACGTGTCCTTCAATTGGTTCATGTTCACCTGGTCCATGACAGCATTGGCCATTCTCCTCCAGATAGCCTTTCATGGCCTCATTGTTCACGTCCAGGGCTGTTCGCTTCTGATGTGGTTTGGCGGAGACCACATCCTTCAAACCATAGGCACATTGACATACATCAGCTCGCCATAGATTGGGACGAGCCACCATGAAGTTCAGCTTCAACGCTTCTGATTGCCACGGGTTCTCCGACAGAACCAATCTATTGCCCTTGTCTTGCTCATCCCAAACTGCCCTTGCAAACCTCCATAGGGGAAGGTCATCCTTCCGAGCAGCCATCAACTTCTCCGGATTCTTGTTCAATCTCTGAAATTGACTCCAAGGCGCGCACCGGGGACTAAGTGTCACCAAATCCGGCTCATACTTCCTGATGCAAGACAGCACCTCAGCTTGGACCTCCTTCTGTAGAAGATCATGACCTAAGTGGAGGTCAATGGGCGGAAGGGTCTGCCAACCTTCCTTGGTAGAGGCCATCTGCGTGAACCGGCAGCATCCAGCGAAGATCTCCAATGCCATCCACCTTGTCTCCATATGGCATGTAGCCTTCACTGCTGCAAAGACTTCTTGCAGATGATTGATGTTCTCCTTGAAGCGTTGTTGAAGTCCTCGTTGTGGTCGCTCCATCCTCAGCAACGAAGAATCACATCGGGAGCTCGCATCTTCTGCCTCATTGCTCCAAAGTGCCCCCATAGAGTTGCCACTTCGTTGCCGTTCATGAGACTCAACCATCGGGGGTTTCTCTTCCATCTCATCTTGCCCTGCCCTTCCAACTCCACAGCCTTTTTCACACGCATTTGCCATACCAGCTTCTTCCACTGCAACGCTAGCAATCTGCTGCTGACGCTCTTCATGATGTTCATCACCAGGTCGCTGCTCCAAGCATTCTCCAGAGAAGGGTAATCTGCTCGAACGCCAGTCAGCGCTGCTGTCTCCATCCTCTTGGCCTTGGACTTCGCCATTTTCACACGACGTTTCTCGATGATGTCCTTCTCTTCCTGAGTCAACAACTCAACCGCCACCACTGAGAACTCCGGTGGTGGCTCCTGTGACAAGACCGTCACTGTTTGGGACCCGGCTGGTCCCTTGGGAGTACTCACATCCATAGCCGCCGGAGCTTGCTTGCGGCGACTCTGCCGAGGTTCGGCACTGCGGGTCATCAACTCGGCCTCCATCATCCGCATCTTCTCCACAGACTCGGGTGTCAGCTGAAGAAACTCCTCCTCTGAAGACTTCTCCGGGCAATCCCTGGTCTTGTGCCCTGTCTGGAAGCAAATGCGACATTGGCGGGGATTTTCCATAGGATTCCGAGTGGGGCTTCACAGCACTCTCAATGGTGAGTGCCTCTTGAGCAACACTGCCAGCACCGCCAAGGATGAAACCAGGAGCCGGAGGACGTGGATGGCAAGGAGGGCTTGCAGCTCATCTTCGAGACTCTCGAGGCTAGCCCGTTGCTGAAGCAAAATGAGAAGCACAGGGTGGATTGGCATCGTCGCCGCCTCTTGACCCTGAACCGGTTGCCTGGTGAGAGTGTGGAGAGCTACATCACGAGGGCCAGCCTTTATCGAAGTCAGTTGGAGGGCCTTGACTCCTCGCTTTCTATGGGCGAGCGCTTCTACATTGGTCACCTTCTTGACCATTCCCGCCTTACCAGGCGGGACAAGGCGATGATCAAGACGCATGCAGCCGTGGAGACGGAGCCAGGCCGTGACTTCGGCCATGGTGGAGCTGGCATCAGAATTGGAAGGTGAGTCTGGCTTTCCAATTGGGCAACCGGAACCACAACTTGGAGGAGCTCAAGGTGAAGAACATTTGGTGCAAAGAGGAGTGCTGGGCAGCCGCTTTGGGAAGTCCAAGGCGGTCTACATGGCAGATGTGCTTGGAGAAGATGAGCGATTGAGCGTGTCCTGTCTGGATACCATTGGCGAGCACGAGGAGAACCATGGTGGTGAGGACAGCCTTGAGGAGACAGAGACTCCTTTGGATGTCCTGCATGTGGAGCATGAGGCGTTGGCTTTGCAGTTCAGGGCCAAGCAGAAGATGGCAGAGGCTCGCAAGATGCGCAGTTTCTTCAAGAAGGATGGTGGTGGCTCCCGGAAGAAGGAGGACCAAATGAAGGAGAAGCCGTGCTTTGCCTGTGGAGAGTTTGGCCATTGGATCCGTGAATGTCCGAAGGTCAAAGCGGCTATGGCTTCTGGCAACCAAGTACTTTTGACATCCCAAGTTCAGAAACCTGCTGAATGTGAAGAATCTCAGCAGTGGGATCTTTTGGCTTCATTGTGCCAAGGTGCACCGACTGCACGTGTGTCCGCCAACGACGAGGTATACATGGTCGGCTCAGGGCTTGCGGCAATGGGGAATGGAGTGAGTTTGCATGCAACCAACTTACCCCATGACACTATGTGGAGTATGAGGGAGTTATCTAAAGCAGTCATTTTGGACTTGGGTTGCATGCGCAATGTTGCAGGGGTTCAGTGGGCCAATGATGTTGTATCCACCTGGAAGAACGAAGGTAGATGGTTTCGCATCATTGAAGAATCAGAGACTTTCAAGTTTGGTGATGGAAACACCCTGGATAGCAAAATACAGATTGCAACTGGAAGCTACGTTTGGTGGGAAGAGAGTTTTGTTGGCCTTTAGCGTAGTTCCGGGAATGTGCCCTCCTTTGCTTTCCAAGAAGTCGCATGGCATGCTGGGTGTTGTGATTGATTGTGTGCATGACAACCTGTCATCCAAGAAGTTGGGCATAAAGTCATATGGTCTAACAACTACAGAAGGTGGTCACTACATGATGCGTATTGATGAGTTTCAACATGTCGCAACAGATCATGAACCACTGAACTTGCAATTGGACAATGATGCAGAAGTTGGTGCTCCAAGTGCTTCACCAATTGAGCAGCTCTGTCTCTCAACTGCACCATCACTCTAGGCCCCACCAGACTGGTAGGCAGTTGATTTCCCTCACCTTTCATCCAAAACTTCACAGCCCTGCTTCCAATCTCGGTAGTTCTCACCTTGCTTGGCTCTGAAGACTGGGGGATAGGTACTGGTAGTCTTACCAGAACCCTTCTTTTCCTCTTCCTTGTCAGCCTTGTCATGGACTGACAGGATCTTGCCTGAGGGCAACTCACCCCTCGGCCATTGCTCACCATCTGCAGCAACTTCACCGCCTGATAGTCCATCGTCATCTGGTCCGCAATGTCCCCAACGATGCCCTTCTGCACCTCGAAGCTGCTCACCATCCTTGTGCCAGCGGTGCCATGCATCTTCTTCCCATTGTGGATCACGATGACGCCTCGTGACATACACCCAGTTCTCGTTGCTGCCATCCCTGAAGGAATTCTCCCAAGAATGCCATGACCATGATTCATTCTTCCACCAAGATTGATCTGAGGAGGCCTCAGACGCCATCTCATAGTTCTCCGGCGAAAGAGCCCATCCATCCAAACTTCTTCTTGTTGGAGTCCACCGCGCACCCTCGGGAGACCCCCGAGACAAAGAGTCTTCACCATGAGCTCCCAGCCCCTCAGACTCACTGCTGCCACACTTCACATGAAAGGTGTCCCAGGCCTGCCCATCAGCCTGGTAGTAGCTGCTCATGCCGACACACTGTGGCTGACTCAAGCCACTCACCAAGTAGGTCCCTGGATCCACCAGATGCTCCGCTGCCAGTTGAAAGCTCACCAATGCACAAGCGGCAGCTCGCGAAAACCCTTTTTCCTAACCACAGTGTGCCTGCGCCAAAATGGCTATCCAAGGCACCGATCACTGAGAAACCAAGCAACGGCTGACCCTTAAGACGTGTTATCACAATATCATAGAATATCCCATTTTCCAAAGGGATTGATAGATAAGAGGTGGTTGTTTGGGATATCTTCCAAAAAAGAGTAGTGGATATGCTCAACCAAGGCTGTACCGAGCGTACCGAGGTGCCATTTCGAAGTGCTGCTGCGATGAGAGCCCCATACCTCAGTGTCCGGAAGGACCCCCAGGGGCACGTGACCCAAAGGTGTCGAAGTGAATGCTTAGTGAATTCAAAAAAAACCTTCCTGGAAAACATGGTGTACCAGAATTTTAGGCAACTGTGGCTGGTTTTAGGGGTAAAGTTGATGGAAATTAACAGCAACTTGTTTTCCAGGTTGCTACTTTCCATGAGTCATCCTGGTTGGTTGATACGGATCCTTGTTTCATGGCTTATGAAATCAATCCCAACTTACTGGGTAATATTTCATCCCTTATACAGAATTGGTTGGTGGTTTTTCACCAACCCCATTTGAAAGACATGCAAACGTCAAAATTGGATCATTTTCCCAGGGATCGGGGTGAAAATAAAAATATTTGAAACCACCTCCTAGAGTTTTAAAAACAATTGGTCCATTTCATTATACTGGTTGGTTAATACAGATATGTTTAAGGCTTTTAACTTATAACTTAGTCACCGGAAAAAACACTCCTCCAAGAAAACAAACAACCCCTGTTTTCACCGGCTATCACCGGCTCAAGTGATTGAAAAAAACTGCAGCCAAATTTACACATAAGAATTGGGTTGAAGATGATGTGTTTGCACCACCTCTTCGAAGATTCCATAACAACGATTGATTTCGCCTCTGGAAGAGTAGAGCTTGATACCTCGGGCCCAGGGCGGATGACGTGTCAATCATTGGCACGTCGCTCGTACAAGGAGGTCATCATCCCATAAAAAATAAGTGAAGCCAAGTGGATATAGGCATGAAGAAGTTTGATGATTTGTTCATTTGTTCTCAGATTTTTCCATGACCCACCATGCAACACACTGGATGAATTTCGAAGAAAAAAAAGGGGGGACAACTTGCAACGTTTTGAGACCAAGGTACATGCTGCCAAAGTCGTGTTTGAAAATTGGATGCCCAAATCCTGGAGTTGGGAGAGACAGCTTTACTCGCACGAGTTCGGTGTCATAGTGGAGAATCTTTTTCAGAAACTTCTGATCATGTTCAATTGAGTTTCCTGGTTCCCCTAATGGGTGGTAGGGGGTATATAATCACCCAATTGGCAATATATACCACATGTTCTTTATCAATATGTTCTTAAAAAAATTATTCCACCAGTTCCCTGTGTTGTCTCAAGGATCTTAAGTTCGTTTTGGACCTCCAGATTGAAATATCACAAAAACCCATCAACATGTTTGGAAGCGACTCCACCATCTGTTCATTGGAGGATCATCCCATATAGCAAGTGGTTATCAACCATAGTTAGTTTTCGTCCCCTAAGTACGGTTATTCCCCTTCCAAATGGCCTTTTTTAATATATTTTGTGGCTTAAATATATATATATATATAAATGTATCTATCATTATCTATCTCTATATATATATATTTATATATTTATTTGCTTTTTGTGGAGGCTAAGATATGGCCAAGTTATATATACTAAGCACTTACCTGCTAGTCCATCCCCTCCAAAGTATCCAGCGAAAATCCCTCCGAACATCCTCCCAAAAGTCCTTCATGAGCTTCAGGATGCGGTCGGCTTTTGGAAAGAGATTCCGACTTACACATCCCTCCAGCCTCGGCAAAAACGGCGGCAACCAGGCGGCCCCGTTGGGCAACCTTTGTTGGGGGTCGTAACGTCCAAAGTTCAGAAAGGTCCAAAAAACTGGTCCTCTGAAACTTCGGTGACTTTTTTTTAAAACAAAAACATGGGATTCCCATTTTTTGGTTCCCGTTTTTTGGGTTCATATTGCCCAAAACGGTGGATCTTAAGATGACTGGATATCTGGATGGTCTTGGCAATATTTCTTAACTCAGTTGAATCTGCAGACCGAGGGTCAAGGCATCAACGAGCATTGCATCTGGTTGCAGCTTGTGTTCCAGCATTAGTTCAAGATATATGAAAGCTTCTTCAACCTCCACGACAAAACATTGGAGGTATCAGAAAAAAAACAGCTGCAAACAAATATGGTTTTATGAGGTCCCTAAAAATGTTTTTTTTTTTAGCCGTGAAACAGCTGTGAAACAAGGTTGTTAGTGGCAGGATTTTTGTTAAGCCTCAGCTAGTGACTGGTAAACCCCATGAAGCTTTTGGCATGAGTGACATTGGAAGCTGCGAAGAATCAACCCTTCCGAGAAAAAAATTCAATGCATTTGGACCCATGTGGCCATGCTGCTGTTCTCCATCGAGACTCCCAGGGCACCTTCCCCACATTGCAAAAGCCACGGATGATAGCAGAGTAAATTGCCTCAGATTCGCGACTTCGCCGGTAGCGTTTCAATGGGCCTTCGACTGGATATATCACTGTAACAGCGACTTGTGACTTTGCAATCCATGTCACGAAATCGGCATT
Organism: Breviolum minutum Mf 1.05b.01; assembly: GCA_000507305.1. NCBI lineage: Eukaryota > Dinophyceae > Suessiales > Symbiodiniaceae > Breviolum > Breviolum minutum. The sequence continues at coordinate 11,453 of DF241786.1, forward strand.
AAATCCATCAGATTGAAGTTGCTGAAAATATCGGGTTCCTCAGGGCCGGAAAAACGTCAAGAAAAGAACACAAAAAAAGGTAGAGCTAGGAGATGAACCTAAGCCAAAAAGACTGTTGTAAGGAAACTTGAAACCAATGTCCTAAATAGATCTAAATAGTGTAAAGAGCCAATCCCAGCATATTCTCGTCTTTCTTCAAACTGCCACCGTTTAACACATGTGGATTTTCTGCGCCGAGGCGCCCAAATCCATGTTGCCAGTCTGTGAGCAAGCAACGATGAAAAGCCTGAAAGCTTGGCAATGGATACACTCCCTAAAACTAACAGTTCGCCCCTGAAAATGCATGGGTTTCCAAGTTCAGAATCTCCTTTTCCAGTGGTCTATTTTCTGGGGATATGTTAGTTTCAGGGAGGGTATGTTGGACCAACGGCCACGGCCCTTCGGTGAATACTAAACAGCAAAAAAAAACATATAGGAATCACCAAATGTTTCAATGAATATCACGAAGAATCAACTGTTGCAAATTGGTCGAAAAATGTCGATACGAAATCCACCTAGCTGAGTGGAGTTCCCCCATCCCCGCATCTGGCTTTGTTACATCTTAATGACAACTTTAGATGCAAGTTATAAGCGATTGGGAAGATGGAAATATAATGATTGTACAAAAATGTCAATCTACACAAGATGCTCATATGTCAAACAAGATGAGGAACCCTCACATCCCAAGCTGCAAACTGTTTGAACTCTTTTGGCGGATGCCCGGGCCAGAAATAATATCGAAAGAAAACGGCCCGATGAAACGCCAAGAAACTTTCTAGTCTTGAAGTCGATGGGATACTCAATGTTTTGAAGACACTTTTCAGCTCCTTGAATGTCACGCCTCTTGAGAAGCCTCAAAGAGTGTGTCTTTGCAGGATAATTACCCTCTGATAAACTAACATGGTGGAAAATCGCCATTCTGAATAAGAAACACATCTTCAAACGGACCATTTCGCATTGTCATTGGTAGCTTGCCACAAAACAAGCACCCAATATGTTCAATTGAAAGTGGAGGGTTTGTAGGCATGCAACATTTAATATGCAAACCTCTTGAATATGATTCAAACTCATGGAATCTTCAAAATTTCTGGAAGTATTTGGTAGTTGACTGTAGTTCTTATGGGATTTTGAGAGCCCCATTTCGAAACATATCAGTACAAATTGTCATCTCCTCAACCCAAACAGCTCAAACAGCTTCCATTTGGTGCTGCAACCCCTCTGAAGAGATATTGAGATAGGCAGCATTTTTAATTTCTCATCAACTTGGATAACAAGATGTATGCATTTGTATCATTTGTTGTGGGGCCTCGAAACTTGGAGATTCTGCAAAAATAAAATGTGTCACATCCCCTTAGTATAACTTATACCATCTGGAAAGTAGATGGCTAGCAACTCCCATGTATTGGTTTATCGTAGCCCCTTACTAAGCCACCTTTTGGGGGTTGCGCCATCTACTTTTTAGATGGTATATATATATGTGTATATTGTGTATGCCTTTCTTTACCTTTAAAAAAAGTGAACAACTCCAATTGCCGGGGGGTGCCATTTTCATCTTGCCAAGGGCACCGTCGTGCTAGGGCGATTTGGCCATGGCCGGAGCCTCCTGGATGTTGAAACGATCTATAAGAAGATACGAAATTCCATGTTGTTCATACAAGATATGCCCCTACCGGTTATAACATAGGGTTCCAACCCCTATAGGTACCGTTATAACCCCCAGTTACCCATTCATAAGGCCGTTTGTAGGAGTTATAACTCCAATGAAAACAGTAGGGGCTCATCTTGTAGGGGTTTGGATGGCCAGTGGTTTACAATTTTGAAGGGCAAAAGCAATTTGTAGACAGGGGTCCCTATATCTTTAGTGAGAGAGTTTTCAATCGCCTATTGTTATTGGGTCTGCCCCCCACTACCAGCATGGCAGTCACCACCAGGAATATTGGATTTTAGTAACAGTCAGAAGTATTACATGCTTATTAGTAGGTAATCCTGATCCCTAACTGCCTTTACTTTCCACTAGTATGAAGGTGCATCCCAAGTTGTGATGTAGGATATGGTACTACGATATAGTCCATAGACATGATAATTTTGATCAACAGTTTCTATGCCTACCCTACGTTGAAAAACAATTAGCAAGTTTACACCTAACAAAAAATAATAAATGCTTCGAAAGCGATCGAAGAATTCCTTTTGGTGGCCCTCAATTTACCTTCCCTGAAACTAACAGCAAAAGCACCTGAAAATGGTGGGAAAGGAAGACGATCCTTTCCTTTTTGGGATGGCCTATTTTCAGGTGCGATTGCTGTTAGTTTCAGGGAGCCCAACCCTAAAGATGTTTTCCCGACCTAGTCACCTCATTTGGCTGAACGAAATCTCCCACAGTTTCCAAGGGATCTCCCCAAAACCCAGCTGCCAAAAATATGATGATCAAGGGTAATATCTATAGGTGCATAGTGGAATCCTGGAAAGGGGATTGAGGATTGACTAAGTGCCTATAGAATTGCTATATAGGTTCTGCGTATACTTAGTATACTTAGAATCCAACTGACCCCTTTTTTGAGGGGTTGACCGCTCCATTTTATGGTTCAAATCTTCCAAATAATATGGGGCCGCATTTTGGTTCTAGGTATATGTATCTAAATATAATATATATACAAAAATCAAAATGTCGTACCCTCCCTAAAACTATCATATCCCCTGAAAGGCAATTTTGAGTCGATGACTTTCTTTTTCCAAAGGTGGGATATGTGATCGTTTCCTGGAGAAGAATTATCTATAATGACTGGTCAACTAACCCCTCCCAACATACCTACCCCCAAAAATAAGACCTTATCAAGGGTGTATTAATCACTGGTTTCCCTTAATAAGGCGCCTTATTAAACCCATATTTCCCAGAAAAAAATGCCCCAAGCCTTCGTGAGCGTTTCGATGGCATCGAAGTCTGCATGACAACTCGTTGTCTTCGAGACATGCCTGGCCAACTTGTCTTTCCAGCTCTTTTTTTTTTGCCAATGGTTTTTTTTTGTTTGGTCAAAATCCAAGAGGTCAAAAAAGACCGAAAAAAGTTTCTCCGACGTTTCCCAAAAGACCAGAAAAAATCGAATCTTACTCATGAAAATCACGACTTGAAGAAATGTACCCTACATATTCATTCATACCAATTACTAGTTGGTGGTTTCAACCCCTTTGAAATACTAGTCAAAATGGGAATCTTCCCCAAATAGGGGTGAAAATAAAAGATATTTGAAACCACCACCTAGAACTACATTGGTTTAGCTATTTTTTCCCAAGAATCGAATCTGACAACCTTTTGGAGTTGCTTCCAGGACCACATCTTTTGGTCCCAAGTCATGGTGAACCCCAATTTTTTACCTACATTTGGTTGATGTTTATGGTAAATGTAGGTAAATATACCATACATGGATCCTATGGGGTAGGAAAAAGATGATAAACCAGCACCTTGGGCCCGCTAAGACCCCCCAAGCTGGGGGAGAAATCGGTGAGTTTTTGCAAGTGAATTTTGCTGCAAGTGATGACCATGTGATACAACGAACCCTTCCAATAATAGTAAACTACCGAAAATACGACCCTCCCTAAAACTAAAATAACCCCTGAAAATTTAAAATGGATGGTTGGAATACTAGTTTCCTTTTGGGAAACATATTTCCAGAGCGAATTGTTCGTTTCAGGAAGGGTTGCGGTAGTGTTTCTTTCCGACTTCAATTTTCCATCCAACTTCCCATTCCGGAGGGTTTGGGGGTCCCGCATTTGACCCTTAGATTTGTCATACTTCGAGTTACTGAGTCAAGATGAAATACCTTAGCAAACGAGATCATCTTAATAACCTTAATATGTGGTCTTCAAAATCGTGTAGAAGTTACACGGTGCTTGGCTCCATCTTTCACCCTTGATGTACACATAATTTGATACATAATACAAATATATACATATATTACAGATATATATATATATACAGTATATATTATAGATACAGACCATGTGCCCGTATCGCCCTACTTGGGTTTCCACGCAATCGCCATGGTATTTTCCATGGAGAGTTTCCACCCCCGCCTGTACGGCACCGGCATCTGACGACCTTTCCACTTGGACCTGGAAATCGTCGCCGAAAAACCGAAGAAATGCCATGAGATTCCCGTGGGAACGGTGGTATATATAAACATCTGAAAATATATACCCTCCAGGGAACTAACATATCCCACCTTTGGAATAGGAAAATCATCTTCAAAATGCCATTTTTGGGGGATATGTTAGTTCCCTGGAGGGTATCTGTTTGATATTCATCTCTGTTTTTGTTCATTGCTCAGGTGCGTAACCAGGAGTCAGTAAACTGGAGGAACGGATGAATGTATGGGGGTTTCCTAAAATGGTGGGGTTCCCGAACAAACCCATGGGTTTTCCTACTAAAAATGATCAGCACTTGGGGTGTGAAATGGGGGGGCACCACCATTTAAGGAAACACCCATATGTATCTGTTTGAAAAATATCTATATTTTTATGTTAATTTGATATTTATGACTCACCTTTATGATATTGTGTGCGATAAAAACTAGGTACATAACCAAAACAAGTGCCATGGATTCCAAAAAAAATCTTGAGATCAGAACAAAGAAGGCAAGGAAGCTCACATGGCATTCATTTCCCATAGGATCCCTGTATGGTCTGGTATGAGGACCTACATTTACCACCAAAAAATCAACTAAATGCACACATAAATATACCAACCGTACCAGTCCCATGGATCCGTCATGGGTGGTTCAGATCCAACTTCTCCAAAGCTGAGCCTCAGGAAGCCAAGTCTCGACAAAGTTCAGCTCATCTTTGCTTGCCTCATGTCGCCATGTCGCCCCGCTTTGAGCGGGCGACATGGCCCGCTTTAAAAATACCCGGAAGCCGACTTTCCTTGAATCCTGGGTGTTTGATGACGGGATCCTTATGATAGTTTTAAAAAAAACACAATCCCAATATAAGTGGGTAGTATAACCCACCTAAATTACCCTAAACAACCATCTGGCCATTGGAGGATCATCCCATTTAAAGTAAGTGGTTAATAACCAGGGTGATTTGTAAGTCCCCCAATTAACTGGGGGTTGTGGGACCCCTTCCAACTGGCCGAAATTTCATGGCTTATAACTGGGGGGCGTTCTGATCGCCACGTATCCAAGTAGTTTCTGCCTTTGTAGTCGGCCCAGCGCGATCATTTTTCGAAAAGGCGGGGTCCCCCTCCTGAATTTTGGCTGATGAGAAATCCTGATCTAGTTGGTGGTTGAACCAACCCTTTTGAAAAATATGCTCGTCAAAATGGGAATCTTCCCCAAGTAGGGGTGAAAATAAAAAAGATTTGAAACCACCACCTAGGAAATCCTGATGTATATTTAAAAAAAAATGGGAAGGACATCAATGAACCCAACATTTTGATGTAGATTAACTGATATTTTGGACGTCCTTTTGTGTGTTTGCCATAGTGTTTTAAGGGGTGGAAAAAAAGGATCCAACAAACAAGCAGACTAAACAGTCCCACACTGGCTGTGCTTCTTGGTAGCCAAAGGTTTGCTTCTCCGCGGAATTGGTGTGGATCCTTGGGTGAAAAAGCGCGTTGGAACGGCCGCTGGTTCCGCAAAAGTAAATCACAGATCCAATCATTTTCACAAACTTACTGAAAGAGAAAAAAGGTGGTGAAGTGATTAAGTGATCAAACAAAAAGCTGAGATTTAATGAGATTTTGTTTTTAAAGGTGGCCACTTTGCTGCTAATGTTTTTTTCCCAAAGTACCTTGGCTTCCTGAAGCTGCAGTTTTTCCAAAGCTCTCCTGCAAGTTTCATCGACAAACCATTTTTCATGCATCAAAGGGAAATCAAGATGGAAAGCCCATCGTCCAAAAACGGACAGAAAAAGAATCACTGATCCACAATATATACATAATAAATATATATATATACAGTATAGGTATATATATATATATATCTAGATATATAATATATATAAATTCTACTGCATTCTCTCCAAAAAAGGCAACGCAAAAAAAAACTCAAAAACTCCCTCTGATTTTCACACAAATTGTTTCACCGACCTGGAAAAAACTACTGAAAATCGCGAGTACAATTGGATGCCGATATATGCCGATCAGGTCCTGAGTCGAGACAACCCGGTGGCCCGACTCCGGCGTTGCCACCACTGGAAGGCAACGCTGTAGGAGCTTCAACAACTTTCCCAGGAAGGGTCCAATCCTTAAAAGCAGAAAAAAAACAGTTGCAATGACAAGATGGGCCCATCTTAGCCAGGTATAAATGGGGTTATATATAGCCGTTATAGCCATCTATAAATGGCCTGAAAAAAATGGGTAACCTAGGGGTGAACGCATCTCATTCTGGCAGAGGCTCGTCTTGAAGGTATGTTCTCTAATATGTTCAAGCATGTTCTCTAATATGTGCAGGTATAAACAACAAAGATTTGCGCCTTTGATTCATGAATGTGTAGCATGTATCTGCAGCAATTGATGGCACCCAAAAAGACACCTAGTAGCATCACAGTTCCTTCCCTGCTCGAGAAGTAAGAACCCCTACGCAAATCAAAGGTGCAAGCTTTTGCCGCATGCGAACAAGCACAAAAAGGGCAACTCTGTTTTTTGCTTTCAATGTTGTTTGCTTGCGAGCTTGTCCCAGGGCCCCTGTTGCGACGGCCCCTCTGGGAGTAGATGCTGTGAATTTCTGAGGATACACCTGGTAGTGATTAACTATGATTAACTATAAGAGCATTATCCCCCCCTGAAACTAACATAGCAGCTAGCACCTGAAAATTGGTGGTTGAAGATGAATTTCCGTTCGGGATGGCATATTTTGAGGGGCTATGTTGGCTTCAGGAGGGGTAACCATGTCTGTTCAAGTCACCAAAAAACTCACGTATATCCAAGTGACAAGTGCCAACCCACGGTGAAGGCGGCCACAAGCAGGATCATCTGTCCAGGATCAATGCTATGACTCTCGGTTCAAGAAGCATCCAATCTCAAAGTACTTGACATGGGTATGTTCTCAGAATCAGGGAGTTTCCCCCAACAAAAAACCGTAGATATATACAGAAATGCTTCCTTTCAAGGCTTCAAAAAGGTCCAAGAATACCGGTCCTGGATTTTTCGGGCGGTGTTTCCCCTTAAGTCCCCAACCCCATCCCCGCACATCTCAAGACTCAATGGCCTCCTGAGCACTTCCCAATAGGTCAAAAGTTCCTTTGCAGGCGTCCTTCATTGCCTGCACTTCTTGCACATTCATAACCTAAGCGAACGATAACCCTCCGGGAGGGAACAATCGCCAGCCCTTTTGAGTGGAGGATTTTCCGTTTTCTTCCCGTGAACGGCGGGATGTGCTTTCTCGTTCTCTGGAGGGTAGCCCCCCAAAAAAAAACAGAGACACCTTCAGGCAAGAAGTTGATTCAACCACCCAAGAACAAACGTCTTTCCAAAAAAAAGAGATTCCACCGTTAACAAAAAACCCAACAAAGATGCCTTTTTTTTCATGGGAATCTAAGGGGGGTTCCACCACCTCCCCCTGATTCAGGCCGGCCTTGCCTTGTTATATACGGGAGATTCTTTTGAGGGGCCTTACTGGTGGTGAATCACATCCCTTAGATTTCCCCATCACATGCCTACTGACATCACCCCAAGGACTGAGGTCAAACGGCTGAAATCAAAATCGTGATGTATCCGAAGCATGCGTTGGGATGCATCATTGCTTCACCTCATCACAAATCGGCAGTAGTTGGATATGTTTTTTTGAGGGGGAGATGTTTGTTTTTCAGCTTCAAGCCTGAAGCTGAACATGAAGTGTAGTAGCCAAAGTGTTGGAACATCTTTCACCCACAAAAACAAAAAAAAACATGAACAAAACAACTGCCAACGACTCGAAAAGTGATGACAATTTGAGGAACGTTTGATATTTCAAGCAACATTTACAAGTGTTTCAAGCCACCACATTTCTCTCAAAACATCAGCCCAGTTGCCAATATATAGAGGACGACCGTGAGCCACCAAGATTTCACTTGGGGGCAAACAGGTCGAACCTGTGGTTTTGGCGATCCATGAGCGACTGAATGTTTTTTCTGCAACAGGGAAACACGCAAGACATACCTGTTTGTTGGAAGAAATCCTGCACCAGTTGATATGTAAAACTATCCCCTTATTTACAAGGTTTCATACATCCAAACGGTGGTGGATTTACTGAAGCATCAACGGTCCCCAAAAACACCATTTTGCAACTGAGTGACCGGTTCAAGGACCGAGCTACGTTGCGTCGCAGATTGAGCTGAGTAGAAGTAGTAAGCGGAAAGACTTTGAGTGAATAATGCTGCGGTTTTCGGGCTGTCAGGCCATGAGTCAGCAAGTTCGCCACCGTACAAGTACCCTCTGGGTCAACAAACTCACATGGTGATGGCTGTCCAATATCCCCCATCCTTTTAATAGGAAATCCGGGCCAGCCATGTTAGATTACCGGAGCGTAAACAAGAATACACAAAGAAACGTAAAAATGTCATCAGCATGCCAAATGGTTGATCCAATAGAAAATCGGGTGACTACAACATGACATGGTTGCCAGTTGCAAACGGTCGCGGGAAATCATACAAATCTCCACACTCCCAAGAACCGAAAAAAACAACAACAGAATCCAGTTTTAACCATCCCCCCTTCTGGCCTTCAAAAGATGCTTTTTCCCAAAAATCATCCAAAAATTAGAGCCAAAAGTAGCGGCGGAAAAGACTCTGACAGTTGCAGTCGAAAAGTGGAAAACTGTGGAGACAAAAACCCCCCGAAGTGGAAATGCCGGCTGCTGGTTACCCGGTATGCCAAGCACGGAGTTCTTTCATGTTCTTGAATTCCGTATCTGCAATCTCTTCCAAAAACATTTGCCTCAACGAATTAAGCCGCCGCCTCATCTGGCAACAGCGATTGAATTTCGGCAGAAATTACTGAGACACACAGAATGGATCAGAATGGGAATTCCTCTTTTCATCTCTTTTCTCCTCTTTCAGCTGTTCCTCAAAAAAAACAACGTAACACAACGCTGTTCTATCAGGGTTTCTGAAGGGTTTTCCTGCCATGTCTCACATCAAAGAACTTCCTGAATTTTTCTCCATGCAAACCTCTCACATCAAAGAGTTGGAATACGAGGACGAACTGTCACAGAATAGCCTGGCAAAGATTGCGCCTTTGAAGAAATCCTGCATTGGTTGAGGTTGGTAGAGAATACCAATATTAACCGGAATTGATACATCCCAGGTGGTGATCGCCGGATTTCTGAGCCATCAAGAGTAGCACTGCTCTTTCATGATTTTCATGTGAGTATATCAAATGAAAAAAAGTGTACAAGAATCGCCTCCTGCAACTAACTATAATAACTCAAATCCATCTTGATCATTGATCCATATCTTCCATATCCACTTTGTTCCAACAAAAGCATGACATGTTTTCCGTACAAAAAAAACAGCATCTTCCATTCCTCTCCCCTAATAGCCTATGACTCTTGGTGGCAAAGTGATCCAGTAAGCTGGGCGGGACCCAAAGGCCTTGGTGCTGACTTTCCATTGAATCCTGATTGCTTCATAGGGATCCCTATGTGATGAATTATAAGTTTATTGTAATTCTAAATATATATATATATATAAATATCTAGGTGGCATAATCCCCTATATACAGCAAATAACCCATGGTTTTTGATATGTTTTGATCAATGCTCAATGCTCAAAACTTTCATCCCACAGCTCTCGCTTTAAGTTCAGGACGGCATGACCTCGGTGGAGGAAAGCTGTGAACGACTCAAACGACTCACGCCTTGCTTTTCTAGTTGGTGGTTGGACCAACCCAGTTGAAAAATATGCTGAACCTCAAATTGGATCATTTGGCCCAGGTAGTGGTGAAAATAAATCATACAGTATTTGAAACCATCTATTCTTTTGGTTGGAAAAAAGGTTCCAACCAAATCTTCCGTGAAAGATTTAAGTCTCATCCGCTACTGTTGATGAACAAAGTCCTGGACCAGCTGGTAGTTTATCCCATGACTCGGGTTTACGCAGGTTTTCCAGTTCGTGGCGGAAAATTCTGCTCGCGCAAATCCACCATGGGAAAATCCACCATGGACCGGGATGTGAGTCTCATCTACATTTTGTTTCGACCTATTGGAACAACATCATTCTCCAAAGTGGGAATCTTCCCCTGGAAAAGATGAAAATTGTATCCAACATGTTTGAAACCATGATCATCTTCCCCAAATTGTGCGGAAACTCAACTAGTTGGTGGTTTCAATCCATTTGAAAAATATTAGTCAAATTGGATCATTTCCCCCAGTAGGGGTGAAAATAAAAAATTCTTTGAAACCACCAACCAGTCAACCACAATTGTGATTTTGATACACTTTCACCCATAAGTTGAAATTCACCGAAGAGATTTCCCAGCCAGAACGTTTGAACCCTCAACATGGCCGGGATCGAATCATGTAGGGATGCCACGTGTCGTCTTCACGGAAGGTCCAAATGCCTTAAGGCGACATCCAGGTCCAGTTGATAGTGGTAACATATCAGGGATACGTTCAATACGTTCGTGAAAAGATCAAAATTTACCGAACAAAAACATACAAAGAAAATCACCTCACCCAAAACGTGTGCTTGTGTTCTCTTTACTTTATTTCGTTTTACCAAAGAAGGCCATTTCAACCTCCAGAATGCCCCGACATCTGGAGGCTTTTGTTTGTCGGTGAATGGATTTTTCCATTTTTAGTGGAGCAAATGCCCAGTGAAATGGTGAACACCTTAGAGCCTGCCCCCCAAGCCACCCGTTTTTCTAAGTGCCCCAAGCGTTGGAGCATAGACAATGCCTGAAAATCGACTGTTTCTTGGGGATTCTTTCTTCGTCTTTTAAAGGCCCTCCAGTTTGCCCTAGGGGCGCCTTGATTTCCCAGCACAAAGACAGGAAGATGATATTCAACTTTTGCGGAACTGCTTTGTTTCTGAACTTCCGACTCCCTTTGTGTTTAAGATCTTTTTTGGGGGGTAATTAGTTTGCAAGAGCTTGCACTATATGAAAAATCAACCGTTGAGTGAAGGTAAGATTCATGGAAAAAACCCAACAATTTTGGAGGGAAAACATGGTAACATGGCCAACATGGTAATATTTCACCAGCCTGGATTTTCCTCAAACAAAAGGGTGCCATTTCCCTTCATCAGCTACCTTTTGTGGGCCCACCTGTGGGCTGCAGGAGCCCAGCTGTGTGTTGGGGTGACCTGCTGCGACGAGGGATGAATTCCCGGGCCCCCATGTCCCTTTCCCATGACGGATTTATGGGACGAACGGTAGATTTAAATACCTACATTGATCCCATAAAAATCAGCCAAATGTAGGTATGCAATGGTATATATACCATACATGGATACTATGGGATAGGGAAATGGCCCCTGAATTAATGGGGTTGTGATTTCTAAGTTGGCTTGGCAAGAAAGATGCTTTGCCTGAAAGGGTCGAGGTACAGGAATCCAGCTGAGAGTCCTGTCATCTTCGGATGCAAGAGAAATCACCAAATTTGATGCCCAAACATGCTGAAACTGGATGGTCATGAGGATTTCCAATGTCATTTTCCCATTTGGAATCATCCACCAGAAAATCACCATGTGAATCTGCACAATTTGTAGGACTTGGCCTTGTCGGAAAGGTCGTACTCACCGTACTCAACGGGGACTGGGCCAAGAGGGAAATACAGCTTGAAGACTCTAAGAGTGACACAAATTCAAGCAAGTTCAATCCACTTGAACCACCAAAAAAGAACACATCCTGATTTTTCCATTACACTGGTTTGGTTAATATGGATCCTTATAATGGTGTATTATAATCCCAACATAACTGGGTAGGATTTCATCCCCTATATACCCCTAAACAACCAAGGTTTTTCTTTTCATTGCCCATTTGAAGGGTCAGGGCCTTTCATAGGGCATCAAGGGACAAGGTCGAGAACGTGATGGTTGGTGTTCCCCCCATCCCTGCCTGCATGCTTCCCCACGGCATCCAGCTCACTGCCCTGCGCTTTGGGGCCGATGAAGGATCCATCCTTCTATGATTCTATAAGTTCAAAAATTACCCAAGTTTGAAAGAGCACAAATTGCCCAAAAAGAAAGGAAAAACAAAGAAAAAACCTTACAAAGTGGTTGATAATTTTGAGAAAAGAAAGGGAAAGTCATAACCAACATGATTTGACGTCGGCTTGCAATATAATAAATCTGTTGTTTTATCAAAGAAAAATCTCTTGACATCTCAAGGTTGACATCTCGAAGGTTCGCCACTTCAAAATCATCAAACCCATGAAGTGCCAAGATCTGTAGAGAGAAGTTTGCCTACTCTGAATCTGTGTTCTTGTATGATCATCCAGGCTTCAATAGGGAATTCCAAAAAATGATGGGCATGTAAAAACTCCGACTACTATTGGGTTGAGGGAACTTGATCCCTTAACACATGGAACAAGCCTTGGATTTGAGACCAGAACCCTGCATCTTGGGAACCAATGATTCTGTCCTTCCGGCTGTGTCGATGGATGAAGCCAGTGGTAGACGTTGCAAAGGACGTCCACCATTGCCTTCTGTCGCTGTGGAGGATGGAAACATATATATATATACATCATATATACATTCATAAATAAATCTATATATATAGATATACACTTTAAAATTCCAAGGTGTATATAAATGTATATATATATACTGTATTGGCTCCCTGGAACTAAGATGGTGAAAACTTCATGGGTACCTGAAGTACCCTCCATTGAGATTTGATAAACCTCGCTTCCTTGAAAGGTGCATTCTTGTGTATTTCGTTTTAGTGAGCGAGCATACTTCAAAGTCATTAGCTTTCCCACACTGAGGCAATTGCGGAGCGGCATGACCGGCATGACCGACCGATAGAAACACCTCCATACGAAACGACGTGGTTAAAAAACAACCGATGTGCGCGACCGCCAAGTACCACCAGCACATCACTTTCTAGAACCCTCACCTGGAAACAGTGTAAGAAGCAGCAGGTTGTGTACTCAAAGTCCTCAGCTTTAGCAGCCAACAACTGCAGCTTAAAAACTAAGCGAACCAATCATGAAAACTGCTCAGGTAGCAGACCAAGTCTTGGGTGTAATCTTTGCTGATTGCACTTGGGCACCATCCTCTGTTTCCTGGAGGGACTGACTTTTGGCGATATTTTTCTGAGGGTTCCTTTTGGATTTGGTGAAACCCTCCTGGATTTATCATCATTGATGCCGTTTTTTTAAGTTTGAACAGTTCTCAGCATGAAATCATGGCTGGTCAACCTACCCCCACCAACGTATCCCCCCCAGAAATAAGAGTTTCATAAGGCAAGGCCTTACGGTTAATGGCTGAAATCCGGCTATCCAGTTGAGGTTGGGAGTTTTTCCCATTATGTACAAGGTTTTATTCACCCCAGGTGGTGCAGGATTCTTCCATCAACAGTATTAACGGAAACCAATTTTTGATAAGCCCTTAATAAGTCCAATTCCCCACCATCCCTGCGTCCTTGCTGGTTGAAGCCACGTCTTTGACATCAGCTGCAGGAGTGACGTCCTTGAAGCTAAAATAGAAGGAACAGGACGAAAGAAAAAGATACAAAGATTCCAGGGTGGAAAAACGTATCTCTATACATACTTGGTGGTTGTTTTAACCCATTTGGAAATTAGATATGCTCGTCAAAAATCAAATCATCTTGTTCACAATGTATTTCAGGTTGTTTGTTTTAAACATATGTTTATATATATACATAACCAGGACTACAATACTTCTGTTTTCAACCTTGAATTTTTCGGTCATTGTTCCAGCTCCAGCTGCTTCTGCTGGCAGTAAGAGATTTATCTGAAAGCTGAAACCTGGTAGGTACACTCTCAACTAATTCGTACCACTTACAGGAACATCATCTGGCAAACCTTCCTCAGAGGTGCTATCTTAATCTTTGGGAGGGTAAGAAAAATACAAAAGGATGCTTTAGGGCTGCTGCTCTTCCCTGCTGGCACCTTCTTTTGCAGAGTCTTTGTAAAGGATGTTGCAATCTCCTGGGCCGCAACGAAACATGATCATCACGTCAGAAGTTTGGAACAAACAACCCAATCCAGGCCGCCTTGTTAACATCCTTGAACTCTTCAGCACGGGTGCGTTTGGACAAAGCTCGTGCAGGAGTTGGACTTGGTGGATACACAATGGAATTTCGGAACAGCCTCAAAAACTCTGTTTTCCCACATCCTCTGTTCAACGAACAAGTCAGAAGTACACCCTGGAAGACTAACATGGAACCTGAGAATACATCCCTGGAAGAGGAAAATCATCTTCCAAACCGTCATTTCCAAGTTCTATGTTAATCTTCCGGGGTGTAGATTGCTGCGCACACCTCTCATCGTTTTTATTTTTTTTGGTGGAACATGTGCCATGTAGGTGCCTACCTTAACGGCCATGTCCTTCTGTCCTTCCCCCCCTATCAGCTGAGCTCAAGACAGAGCTGCCCAATCGATGGCCTCTAAACTCCGAAAACTTCCAAAGCTTTGATATATGGAAATTTTACACTCCCTGGAACCTGACATACTGTTGATGGACAAAATCCTGCACCACCAAGGATGATAATTATTCCATTATTTATAGGGTTTTAACCATCCCAGGTGGTGCAGGATTTCTTCCATCAACAGTAGCCCCTGAAAACAGGCTTTCCCAAAAGGAAAGTAGTCTTCCAGCCAACAATTTTCGGGTGCGAACTGCTAGTTTCAGGGAAGACCTATTTCTCAGATTTTTCTCAGCCGGATAGTTCTAGGAAATGGATGGAGTGACTATAGATGTACTTAGAAAGTCCATCAAGTGATTTTGTGTTATGGTAAATCTTAGGTTCTGAAATGGCTAAACTTTAGGATCCTGTAAAAGCATAGCGGGGAAAAATCCGCCGGCTCGCGTTTGCCTGATTGTTACATGCATCGGACCGGATCTGGATGAATCAACCCCAAGGGAAAAACCAATTAACTCACGGATGCACATTGCTTTTAAGCAAACAATTGGTATATGGATGTTTCCGAAAATAGGGGTACCCCAAAATGGATGGTTTATAATGGAAAACCCTATTAAAATGGATGATTTGGGGTACCACCATTTTCGGAAACACCCATATATCTGACATTTACCCATGCAAAAAATCAGCATTCTCCAAAACCATGGGGCCTTCTCCACTTTCTTTGCATACCTGTGGCATAGCACATTTTTTGCGACGGAGAAAAAAACACAGCCAACGAATGTCGTTCTGAGGTTCTGAGGCTCTGACGTCTCTGACCGTGACTTATCCTCATCTTGCCTAGCAAAGATGCTGACCCTTTGACATGCCGAAAGGCCCTTCAAATGCTACCAGCCATGGCATCCCGGTTGATGGAAGAAATGCTGCACGAGTTGATATGGTAGATATCCCATTACCCTCCCTGAAACTATCAGTTCGCACCTGAAAATTGATGCTTGGAATACGATCCTTTCCTTTTGGGGTCCGACCCATTTTCAAGTTCTATGTTAGTTTCAGGGAGGGTTTTTTAACAGGGTTTCATACATGTTTTTGGTGGGGAAAGCCGGATTTCTGAACCATCAACTGCCATCTCTTTCGGGATGCGACCTCGCCATCTCTTCCAGTTGAAATTGAATCGCTCCTGGAGCAGTCCTGAAAAGAAAGAACAGCCAAACNGAACGTAATATGTTTAACACCACCACCTTTGTCACCAGCAACATCAGTGTATACCACATAAATATACCTGGAACCCAAATGACCTCTATTTTTGAAAGTCAACCCCCCAAAACCAGGCCTTTTCCAATCAAAACAAGGGTCAGTTGGGTTCCAGGTACATATACCTCATATAACACATATAAATGATGACGAACCACCCAGCTTCAGCGAACGATCGTTTCGCCTTCCACCTTCAATATTCCGAGACGTCGAGTCGTCATATAACCGCAGTGACTCGTCAGTACCCATACCATCCATGTATCATGTATGGTATATTTACCATTATTTACCTACATTTACCATAAAAATCAATTGTTCATGTAGGTAAATATACCATACATGGATGGTATGGGGTATCATCACCTGTTCACCTGCTGTTGTTCGAACATCATCACCACTGAACAGTCCTTTTCTATGGGGTTTTTGCCGCAGTGGGGTTGCGCAAAGAAAACTCCTTTTTCACCAACCACATCTGCGTTTTTCCATGGTGATTTCCTCCGTGCGATGCGGTCTCTCCGAGGCGCCTTGATCATGAAGCAAAAGGCAAGAGGATAGAATCCATCGAAAAACTACCTCGATTATAGTTACTTTATCACGAATAATAAAGAACTCACTAAGCTTCAAACTGCAAATTCTGTTCCAAATAATATATAAATTTCTTTTAAAGAAAATGGGGCATTTACCATACATTTTCCAGAAATTCCTGGCCTGGAATTTGCACCCTCCATCTCCAAATTGTTGGGTAGAGATGTTCAACCCATTCCACATGTTTTTGTTGTGGAAGTCGATCTTCACCATCATCAGCATCATCACCACCATCACCAACATGTGGGTTTCCTGTTTCGCCCCGGCTCTCGCTACACAGATCGTAGCCTGAGTCCTCTTAGGGATGTTCGTCCAATACGTTGCTCCGTTTCCAAGGTGAAAAGCTGGTGGGATAACACAGCCTCATCGTTCCAAGCACGATTCCTGGGGGGTTTTCAATCAACGGGAAACACCCGTTGGCATCCGAAAAACTATGTTCCTCCAAGGTGTCTCTGTTTTTTTTAAAAATCCGGGAGGTCATTGGTGATAAGTGGATGTGTTTCATATTGAAGGTATAGATATATTTAGATATATTTAGTATTGCAGTCGTGTTGGGAAAAACTCATGAATGTTTTCCATGGTTAGATTACCAACCTGGTAACTCTACAGTAACGTTCTGTATCAATGTACATTTAAAAAACGAATACGTTTCGAAAAGGACAGGAATCTCAACCACCAGAACGATGCCACTCTGAACCAAAAGCTCATAGGCCTAGCATCGGCGCATCAAGCAAATCACAGAAACTTCAAGGGTCTGACTCTCGCCCCCGGAATCCCCGGATCAAGGCCCCCAATAAGAGTGGAAAACCCTTGAAATCCCAGGGCTGTGAACTTCCCTTTCTTAGGTTTCCTTTTAAATTTCATCAGTAGGAAGCTGAATAAAAGATAGATACGTTTCAATTCCAAAAAAAAAACATGATGAAATTCCGAAAAATTGAAAAAGAAAAAAAACAATGTCCTCTTAGAGACCTATAGGTTTCAACATGTTTTTGATCCAGACTTGTTTTTTTTGGTGTTGGTAAAGGATGGCAGTTGATCACTTTAGCCTTGGCCTCCGTTGTTTCGGATAACATGCCTCCCGGTTTCTGTCCCGTGAGAAATCCCATCCGTTCCGTTCCGTGGAATATCTGAGGTCCCCGGACTTTCTGCAAACTCTCATGTTGAAGTTCTTGCGTCCAATGATGCAATACCATGGAGAAAAGACACACATCAAAACTCTCCGCTGGAAGCCCTAGGAGTTTGGGTCCTGAGGGGGATGTTGACAACATGTTTCTTTAAAAATAATAGGTGCTTTGGAAGCTGGAGTCGGTGAAATGATCTTGTTGAAGTCAGTCAAATATTGTCAAACATGGTCATTCATACAAAGATGCGGATGCCAAGGCATAAGCCAAAGACAGTGTTGCCACTCCAAATTGTACGTGAATAGGCTAGACAAATAGGTAAGGAGTGTTTTTCTTGCCTACCTGTTATTGCACACCATCATCTTTGACAACAAAACTCAGCTGTTCAACTCTCTCTAATTCACCCGTGGCTTTCCTTCCCGCACGGCGCGTTTTGTTCTCGGCAACACATGCAATTGGAGGAAATCGCATTGCCACACTGAAGGATGTCGTGGACAAAGATCCAGCGCAGTAACTCGCCTGTGATTGGGACAATCGAAAAATGAGCCACGAACAAAAAAATGATGCAAAACTTTCCATAACTTTCCATTGAATCCTGGCTGTTTCTTGTGGGGAATTCCTATAGAATGGGATATAATAAAGCTTATCATAATGGGTAGTATAACCCCCAGAACCAACCTAAACAACCAGGATTTGTTCATTGCTCAAGTAACTGGCTTCAAGCTTTGTTTGAGGAACTAACAAAAACGTTATTTTGGAGTAGTTGCAATCAAAGATCACCCCAATATGCAAATAAATGTCAATGGTTTACTATATCACAGATTTATGAGACATCAGCCAAGAAAGACATGGTTTAAAAAAAAAACATCAATGGTGGAAGGGACCGCAACAAAAATTAGATGTTGACACTTTAAAAATCCATGGAGTCAACACCTGACAATGCCAACAGCAATTTGAGTTCACTCTAAAGGAATCCGGGGATGCCAAATTCATCCCCCCCCCTCCACTTGCACGACAAATGGTGATGAGCTTACAGGTTATTGGGGATGGACAAGATGACAAAAATCGTCATAGGTCCAAACCCTGATGGTTGCTCCTCACTTCCATTGCTATCACCAGCTACACCCTCCCTGAAACTAAGATTTTTCGCACCTGAAAAATGTTGGTTGGAAGATGATCCTTTCCTTTTGGGATTCAGCCTATTTTCAAGGGTAAACTTGCTGTTGGTTTTAGGGAGGGTAATGTATACCTACAGGATCCATGGGACTGGCATATTTATGCATAGTTACCAACATTTACCATCAAAATCGACTATTATTCATGTAGGGAGGGTAGCTACCTTGTAAACTTCAGGGGGGGCCCCGAAGTAAAGGCCAAAAAAAAAAACAAACTGCAGGCATGTTGCACGTCATGCTGTTGCAGTTTCGCCGCGTTGTTGCAGCTCCCCACATCCAAGACATGAATGGCATCAACGTCACCCACATTCACCTGAGCCACGAAAAAAATGTTGCAATACTTTCCATTGAATCCTGGTTGTTTGATACGGATCCTTGTTTCATGGTTTATGAAATAATCCCCACATAACCTAGGCAGTATAATCCACTATATACCCTACACAACCAGGTAGATATGTAGCATTTCTGCCAAAATTGGTAGGCTTTTTTGGGGGGAATTTCCGCACAAATTTTACACACAAAGGGAAGATCCAGGTATGTATATATATATATATGTATGAACTAATCGAACTACTTCAGGACAATACAAAAACCAAAACAAAAACTGTTTACGGCAAACACCCAAGAAAAAAAAAAACATATCAGAAATGACCAACAACTGAAACCAACTCAAGTTTTCAAATAAATAATGTACACTCCAGGGAACTAACATATCCCCTACTACAATGCATTTTTGAGTCGATGATTTTCATTTTATCAAGGTGGGATATGCATGGATATCCCTGGAGGGTAAACACCAAAAACACTCACTAGTTAGTGGTTTCAACCCATTTTGAAAAAATACTAGTCAAAATTGGATCATTTCCCCAATTTTCGGGATGAAAATAATAAAATCTTTGAAACCACCAACCAGTTTATTTTTCAACCTCCCCAATCTCAGGTAAAAAATGGTTCAAAAACAACAACCATCGCTCAGTTGGACCTGCTCCAACTCCAATTGTTCTTTGCACCAACTGAGACCTTCCATCACTTCAGGCCAACTGGATTTCTCCAAGCTCGCATCAGCGTATCTGGACATGAGGAACCCCGACAACGGCGAGTTTTCGAACCCTGAAAATCACCCGGTTAAATGAAATCCGGAGATTCTGTTTTCCAACACCTTCATGCTCCATAGGATCCAATGGGACGATTGTATATTTGCCTACATGAAAACCTATAAAGATAAAAAAAATCATGGATCGGTAAAAAAAACATCCCTCGTCCCATGGATCCGTCATTGGGAAACCTTCATTTTTGGCTTCAAAATCTTAGTTTTTGGTGGATTTCAAACCCCCGTTTAAGTGCAGCACTCAAAGGTAGGTTTCAGGAAGTGCCTCCAGGAAGTTTCCTCCCAGGAAAATCTATGGTTTGTTTGGTGTGATGGAAAAAAAAACCGAGAAATATCCACCCCCCGAAAGATGAACGGCTTTTAAACCCAAAGTCATGGAGGTTTGGATGGAAGATGAGTTTTTTTCCGGAATTCCTTTTGGGAGGCATTTTTCAGGTTCCAGCCGTTAGTTTTCGGGGGTGAAAAAGCGCAAATTGGATCTACATTACTGTATCTCACCCAGGGGGGTGTTAGAAAAAAAAAATCTTCAAAGAACTTTTTCTGTGAGATGGTTGATGTTTTCTGGAGCTTGGACTTTTTTGGGGGGGTGGCAAAGTCTCCGGGTTTTGATCTTTAAAAAAAGTTGAAGATGAATTGCCGACGATTAGACGGGTTGGGATACCTAGAGATTTTTTGTCCATAAGGATGTTCTCCGGTCTCAGGTGGTATATGTATCCCAAGTTCTTTGCATGTCTGAGCTCAATGATATGGATCTAATGAACAACTTGCATGAATGAAGGCGGATATGACTGTGTGTCATGTCAATGGAAAGGACCAGAAGACAACAAGCCAATCACAACCCAACGAAGCATGCAGCATGCAGCATGCTGGAGTGTTGCCATCCGTGACCATGCCTGTTTCTGCCAGCCTCATCCAATGCGCTGTCATGATTGTCCTTGTGTGATGCTTGAAAGACCTGATCATCTCTGATCGGAAGCGAAAGCAACCGGATGCTCGCAAGTAGTGGAGATGCTCTGTCCAATGATTACCACAAGATGCGCCCCTACCAGTCATGAATAGGGTTACAACCCATATAAGTGGCCTTATACATTAGTCAGTGACTGGGGTTGTAAGTTATAAGTTATAACCCTACTTCTAGGACCATAGGAGTTATTAGCCCAGTCAAAACTGGTAAGGGCCCACCTTGTATGAATGGTTTCACTTTGTTCATCCGTGCTTGCCTTATTCAAGTGCTGCCGCCGCTGCCGCAACCACTGCGCAGAAGCGCCAGTTGTACGCCATCGACGGCTGCCGCAAACAAACACGGAGCGCATGTGCGGATCGACTTCGGATCACAGACCGTGCACTTGCCAGTCTCAAAAAAATCATTCAAACAGTACTAGGTGGCTGGAGATGAAAAAACCCACTAAATCAGGTAAGTCCTCCTAGTACTTCTCTCTTCGGTTCAGAATTTAAAAAAAAGTATGGCAACCAGAAGCTGATTTTTGCAAAAAGATACCGCCTTGCCACATTGAAACTTTCACATGTGAAACATGCATGTGATGTTCTGGATGTAAAAAGCTTCCTTGCCCAAAATGTCCCAATCAAATGGAAAAATCAAATCCCACAAGCCCACAAGCCCACAAGATAGATCTCAGAAAAAGAAACATCCCCATTTTTAAGTGAGGCAAGGGAGAGGAGAGACCCGGAGCTGTTGCAGAACGTCCTCGGAGAGTTGGCCTTTTTCTCCTTTGCAGCGGCTTCTGCCTGTTGAGGGCACCATGCAATGCGAAGGAGCAGGTATTGGGGCGGTGTTCTGTTGAGATTCTGGTGATTCTGCCCGTGTTTAAGGATACAATTTGACAAAATATCCGGATTTCTGGCTAAGTTTGGCCTAAGTCTTTTTTTTTAATCAGCAAGATGTTTCAAAAGTAACTATGATTCTTACAGTACATCATCACGGGGTTGTTCTTTCTAATATATATATATATATGTTTCTCTTGAAGCTACCACCGTGCCGGGCATGCATTCCCTCGGAAGCTGATGGGTGCCCAGTTGCCAGTGTACCCCAGCTACAGTTGCTCCCTGGAATTGTATCATCTCACCAAGTATATAGTGCTAAACATTAAAAACGTGTTTGAAACCACCACACATTTTTTTAAAGTGAAATTGATCATGCTCTCTTTATACAGCATCAATCAAAATAGGTTATGTCTCCCCGTGGGAAGCATACAAAGCCGATCCAGCATACGTATATACGTACATATATGTACATATATATAATAGAATACCGTCCTGGAAATTAACATATCCCACCTGAGGAAAAGGAAAATCATCTTCAAAATTGCCTTGGTAAGGGATATGTTAGTCCCCTGGGAGGGTATATATACATAATTCTTTATAATTTCATATACGAATTATATACGTACATTCTTTGCGAGTCCGACCTTTCCATCTCCAGGGTGCTCTTTTTCTGAGTTTCCCAAACCAGAATTTCTTCACCTAAAAAAAAAGAAGGCGGCGGTGAAGAACAGTGAGTTTGAACACCCCCAAAAAAGAAAATCTTCGAAGTTTTTTGCTTGAAAAAATCTGGCGATTTTTAAACCACTGAGATGTATATATTTGTTCCTGTCATTTGATTGGTGAGAAAAAGTGAACAATACTCCGGCAAACTAACATAGCAGTGAAAATTCCGCCATGTTGATACTATTAAACAGGAAAGATGGGGATTTTCCATGGCTAGGCTATGTCAGTTTACCGGAGGGTACTGGTTAGCAGGATTTTGGCGGTCACCAGTTGATCTCCTTGTAGTTTATGCCATTTTTATGCCAATGCGAACATCCCACTATCTGTTGCGATGGATTTAATTGATACATCTCTTTGGTGATCAACGGCGTGAAGAACATCAAGAGAATGGATTGATTTTCATATCCGGACACATCAACTAAAGCTCCCATGTTGGCTGATGGATAAACACTTCAACCCACCTTTTGTCAATTCAACAATCGAAACTTGTTGAATCTATAGTTTCCCACAAACACAATCAATCTCCAGAGCTTAAAAAAAAAAGCTCCCCAAAGCTTCAACTTCCAAAATAAGATTGTCACAACTTTTCCGTCTCTCACCATTTTCCCCAACAAAAAATGTTGCCATGTCATCTTCCACCAAAGGTACGACAAAGGAGAAGTTGTCTTCTTCGACCAAAGGGTTCCAAGCCCATCGCTGTGAGTTCAGCTTCATCCAAGCTTCTCAGCACTCGTCCCGTGACTTCTTGTTGTCTAAGCCACGTGGCCACCTACCAGGGAGGATTCCGGGGGATGGGTGCAAGGTGGAGTGAAAATGGGGGAAATGGCCGAAAATCAATGGGTAACTAGGGTGAAATCATCGTACTTATAGGGGTTATAACTTATAACTCCACTTCAAACTGGGAAGGGCCCACCTTGTGGTGATGTCCAAGTTGTTTTGAATATGTTTCAATTTGTGTGCGAAATGTTGGTGAAATGAATTTTTAGACACCCCCCAGTTAACAGCTAGCTCCTGAAAATGGATGCTTGGAAGACGGTCCTTTTTAGGGGAATTCGTAACGTTTCCATCCTTTTGACTTCTGTGGCGTTTTTTGGTAAAAGAACAATCATCCCAGCTCAGGTTGGTTGGGATGGTGATTTCCAGGTTCCAAATAGGAACCGAACATCAAGGTTCATTCAACCCACGAGGTTGCTGGTGATATCACTGGATTCACCAAATGGGTAAGGAGATATAATGCTGTACTGTAAATAGATGGGTTTGTGCAGCCAAGGGTGGAAGATGTGTGCAAAAAACGCAATCTATACTATACACTTGGAGGCACGCTACGCAAATTCTGCAGATGTGGAAGTCCTTCACATGAAAACCACCCAGGTGTTTTTTTCCCGAACCCTGCCACACAGTTTGGCACATTTTTTCAACCATTGCCACCACTTGCGGTTTCATGTTTTCAGAGCTTCGACCTTCGCATCTGAAGTTTCTTTGTGAACTTTGACACGTCACGGTGACGCTCTGCACTGCCCTTTGTCAGGCTTTGTCTCTGATCAAATTTTCGCGGCACCGGAGTTTTCCGGACTACATCGAAAAAAGCTTCAGCTTGTGCAGGGGCAACTGTGACACATCAGCTTGTACCATGCAACTTGGGTTTGTCTGCCGGGTGAACTGGTATGGGTGTTGTTGATGGAACAGAAAGTGCTGAGAAAAGTGCAGAGTCGATTGTGTATTTAGGATTTAAGTATTATGTTTATTGTAAAAGTATACAGTTAATTATATCATTTATATCAATATCATTCAACATCTGTGATGAATATCAAAATTCTCAGCTTTTCAACATCTCTAGGGGATGCAGCAAGAGCACAATTCGTCAATCTTAAGAAGAAAAAACTCAAACGGCCATGACCCAAGCGCTGGCCAACAAGCGTCATTTCGCCACAGCAAAAGCCCTGTAGAAACTGTACTTTTCGACGGGGAAAAGGGTGCCATATGTTTTTTCCTACTTGTGGCCAGGTGCGTCCATCACTGAAGCGCTGGATGATTCCTAACAAAACTACTCTCCAAATTAAATCATAGATTCACAGATGTTTCACCCACCTTGAAAGGTTTATTATCATTACCCTCCAGGGAACTAACATATCCCCCAAAAATGGCATTTTGAAGATGAGTTTCCGAACTTCCCAAGGTGGGATATGTTAATTCCCTGGAGGGTATCTAAAAGAACAGATGAATTTGCAGAAACCAGTGATCACACGACTGAATCTGTAGCACCAGTATGACCACAGTTTTTCTACACCTACTTTGCAGCCACCGGACTGACATTTGTCTGACCCGGTCTGCACAAATGTTCAACACTGCGACGCTAAATCCGTGCAATCTGCCAGTTCATCAACGTTACCAACTGGCAAAGGCTAAACCAACTCAGCCTTTTGATTCTTCAATGAGTTTAAGCTCTTCTTTCTGACAAACTATTTCAATCCACAGCACTTCAGGTTAAGTTTTGACAACATATTTCTTTTTTGGAGGTGGAGGATTTTTTAGGATTTTTTGTGATACAAAACGTAATACAAATCTCCAAGAAACAACTTTACCAGTCCTCTCCTTTCAGTCGGAATCCTTTGCTACGAAGCATCTCTGGCAGCTGATTGTAGCCTCAGCTTTCCAAGAATGACTCCCAGGTATCGGAATCGTAAGTGGTGATCGGATCATCCCTTACTATTTATAAGCCATAAAAATTTCGGCCATGAATGGAAGGGGTCCCATAACCCCAATGAATTGGGGACAAAAAAATGATCACCCAATAGTTTCTGAAGCACGTATCCGCCCGTCATGAGATGATATGATCCTCCCAAGTACCCAGATAATGAGTTGATCCATACATGGTTGGTGCATACCACCACCCTCATCTTGTTGCGACCCTTTTTTTGCTCGTCATTTAGTAGGGAAAATGGTCATCCGTCATTTGCTCATCACTAAGCAGCCCAAATATTAGTTCCCAATGTCCTGTCAAGAAAGCCAACTGTCGACATTCTTGCGGAAACTGAACTCTTTCCTCCCCTTCACAGTGACATGGAGGTTCCCCCTGTTCCAAATGCACCAATTTGTTGGTTCCAACGGTTTCCATCGACGACCCATGGTGCAAATGAGTTGCTGTAATGGGTAAGGTCCACTCGGTCCTCTGGGATACATCCAGATGCAAGTCGCAAGTGGGAAAACCCATGGAAAAACCCACATTAGATTTCTCATCTGTTTCTTTTACAGTAAGTTTCTTTCAAATTTATTGGGACGTTATTTTCCTACCTTACAGTGTAAATGAATGTATATATAGGGTAGTTGAATCGTTGGAAACTCAGATTTTTCATTTGTCAAAAAATACAGCAGACCCTCCTTTTCGTGGCCATTGTCGTCAAGCACGATCAGGTCTGGATTGTGGCCCTGTACCCATTGCACCTGATGAGTGTCACCAAAAGGTTGACATTTCTGAAGACTGTTTCACAGCAATGGCACAAAGATAATTACTGCTGATAGTTTAGAAATCCAGCAAAACCCGTTGCAAGCCATTTACAGACAGTATGACAGTATGTTGTCCATATCAACTAGTGTGGCGGGATTTCTGAACGATCAGTAGGTACCAAATTTTGGAGATGGCACATCCAGATTCTGCCATTCATTCCAGCGTTCTTCATCCCTCAGCCATCTTCGAACATCAGAGAAATGGTTTAACCTCGTCAAGTCACCAGGTTGCGAGGTGCAAGATGATTGTCCCTTCATGATGGGCAAAAATAAGTGGGATGCTTGTTACCTGCTAGGGATGAACAAGGGGAATTTAGACTCAATATGCGCCAGAATCCGAGTTCAACATGAACATGCTTTTGGCAGAGGTCGCGAGGGCAAGACTCAAATCACACATCAAACGACCATGACACCAATGAATTGTGTCTTGATTTGTGGTACAAAATGTGGCCACCCTTGGTGGGTAGCCATGCCAAATAATTGCTGAGGGCAAGACTTTCAGCCCTGGCAGGAAATGATATTGCCCTTTGCAGCTGGTTTCATAAGACCTCAAAACAAAGGGCGCGCAATTCATTTGAGCCACGAAAATACCATCTTACTTTCCATCATGATGGCTGTTTAGTAGGGATTTTTATAATGGTTTAATACCCACATAACCCCCCATACATTTTAAGCAACCAAGGGTTTTTCATTGCTCATATGGCCGGTTGGCATTCACGAGTGGTTTGCTGCGCCGTTCCTTAAAATGCATTCTAGATGCTGTTGATGTCAATCACTTTGCAGGCACGGTCCTGGCGAATGTTCACCAAGAACGAATCATCCCTGGCTCCAAATTGCTCCCCCAATATCACATGGTTTTTGCTCTTGCGCCTTGATGTACTGGACGATGAACGATGCCGGCAATTGCGTGCATCGTGCAAACTGAAACTCAACTTTACAACGGAATGAAGATGAATGATGATGAACACCAAACAAACGATAAACAAGACAACAGGCAGAACCCTCCCTCTCATGCTCCAGCATCAGATGCTAATTTATAGATAGACCAGGACCTAGTCAAATCCCTACGGGTCTTACCATTAAAATGGAAATATTTCCAAAGCTGCAGTGCCGCAGCATCTTTACACATAAGGCGTGGCTGAGTATTGAACCCATATGCCATTATACTATATCCAAAAACATGCATGCACTTCAATCTGTGATATTGGTAGTCAGTTTTTTAACGACAAAATGACCTCCCAAAATTTAACAACT
The DNA here is from genome assembly GCA_000507305.1 of Breviolum minutum Mf 1.05b.01. Classification (NCBI taxonomy): domain Eukaryota; class Dinophyceae; order Suessiales; family Symbiodiniaceae; genus Breviolum; species Breviolum minutum. The sequence goes on from DF241786.1 coordinate 38,522, forward strand.
CCTAGCCCATAGGATCCATGTATGGTATATTTACCTACATTTACCACTAACATCAACCATTCATGTAGGTAAATATACCATACATGGATCCTATGGGTAGGTGTGGCCTGAACCCTCCAACCCCAAGTGCTCAGTGCTCCTCGCAATTCCCTTCGGCATCACATGACTGTGCACCACAGCCTTTGCCAAGAGGAAGTTGCCTGTAGAGCTGCTTCAACGGGGAAGACTAAAAAGGTTGGCTGGAAAATCACCTGCAATGTATAATTTTCAAAGAGGACATATGTTTTATAAACATATATATATATACTGTATATGTGTGTGTGACACATTGGAAAGGTCCATTTTTTCCAGGTGTCAGAGTGTAATCCTTTTTTTGGGAGGGGGGTTACATCGAAGATCTTTGCTACCGTAAAAAAAAACAAAAACACTGACATAAACACTCAAGAAGCAGGGTCAAGTGGTCACTTGCTGGCTTTTTCAAAGAACCTTTTTGAGGTAGAAAGATTCTACACACGGAAAAACCACAGGTCCTCCAGTCCTCCTTAGCCCCTGGCACACATGCTGTGATTGCCAAGGCCCACAAGAACGCCTGCCGAAGCTGAAAGAAACGGTGAAATGGAAATTATGCAGGTATCAGAGCACCAAAAGGTAGCTTTCACACCGTATATGGAAAAAAAACCTCCGGTCACCAGTTGAGGTTGGTAGTTGAAATCCCATTGTTTACAAGGTTTTATACATCCCAGATTGTTGTTTGGGATTTCTTCTATCAACAGTCATTCGAGTTCTCTTTTCAGAATGCTTGTTTGACACCCCAAAAAATCACCATCCAAATAGTCTTTCATCCCGGCCTCCCCCCCCCAAAAAACAACTCTAAATAAATGATGCGTAAAAATTCCCAACAGTTCCTACAATCCGTAGGACTTTCATGCATTTCCACCACCCCAACTTGTTCCCATTGTCAGGCCTTTGCCATTTGGACACCCCGAACCCCGAGGCCCCGGGAGGCCCACGGGGGTTGGGCGCAAGAAACGACGCGAGAGGGGAAGACTTTTTGAGCCAGACCAGTACATCCCAATGTCATGAAATCTTAGCTAATGGGCGTATGCCTATTCAAATCCCAAACCACCGGGCCCCAAACCAGCAATGAAAAACCATTAGCTGAATGAATGAACCCCCCAAAAAAAAAGAAATGGCTTTTTGTTTTGCACAGCTGATTCATGTATGTAGAGCTTACATGTTTACCGCAATATGCGAAAAAATATAAATGCCAATTAAATGCCAATTAATAATGCCAAACTGGGTGACCGTTTGAAGTCCGGCGCATTTTTTTGTTCCATTCAGAAGTCTGGCGCATCGGTAGAGGGACGTAGGTAAGTTGGATGTAAGAACCATTGCGCACGTAGGTTGCTTGCATTCAGAACTCGTTGGTTCCATTCATTGGACAACTCAGCCATGTAACATTGATACAACATGTGCATGTATCTGCCATCATGGGCTGCATAGATCAGGAGATCATCTAATAAAGGTCTTTTTCGAAAGACCTCATAAGATCCACCATAATCAGGTTCAAAGAGTTGCTTCCCACTTCGATTGATGAACTCGGCAAAGTTTTTTTGCATGAAATCCAGTCGATCACATCCAGCTACACATTTTTGTAAGCTTGGTACAAAGTGCACCTGCAAACCTTTGCTCCTACGACCCGCAACCTCTGCAAGTTGTAAATCAAAGACATGTTGTGGTCGAATTTGAAATTGGTGAAATAAAGCATCCACATCATTGCGAGGGTCAAACCAAAGCTTCAAAATTTCTTGATCTTCGAAAATCCTTTGTAAAGAAATGCCACTTGGACTTTTGAAGTGTAAGGCCTGTGGAAGGAGATAAACATCCACGACATAGACGCAACTTGGCATATTACTACACGTCATTTGAAGCAAACAAAGCTGACCGGTGCGGTTTAACTTCACACCCTCGAAATCCACGGCAACAATGAAGCCAGGTTCATGAGAGACTTCTTCGATATGCTGCAGAAATAGTAGAAGACTTCCATACGAATCGATCAAATGAATACTAAAAGATGCTCGTTGAAAGATATTTCTTTCCACCGTTTCATGCTCTATTAATCGATGTGGTATCTTTGTACCCTCAATGAGTTCCACCGTGAAGTAACGACAGAATTGCATCTTTAAAAGACTGCTCTGTTCCAACGGCATGGGTGCCAATGCCAAAGCGACTTGAATGACCTTTGCCCGACAACGTTCCAAGTGTTGAACCAGATGTGCCAGCAACACTGCTGGATGTTCCGTATGCTCCACAGGCAGTTGAGCTAAAGCAGAGGCAAAACAGGAAAATTGGCTTCCTAATAATCGAAGAACCACATGATGAATGAAATCACCCATGATGTCTTGTTGAATCTCAGATTCCTGAGTTGCTTGTATTGTGTTGATGTAGTTGGTCAGTTTGTTATGACAATGTGTTAAGGCTTGCGTCTGCAAAGGCACCAATCTATCCAATGATTGTACCCTAAGATGAATCCATTGAGCAAAACCCAAAAGAACTTGGCGTTTGAGATGCTCTGGTGCGATCTGACTCCGAAACCAATCATCGATATTCGTTCCATCCGGCAGCTGGTGGTTGATGAGGAACGCCAGAAAACTTTCCGCCGATTCCTGCGACCTGTTCTCCAAGAAAACCTCTAACACCTGGCTGGACAGCCCACGTAAGCAATCATAGGAAGCAGTGCCATAACCGTACGCCATGCGCCATGAAATCAAAATGGCAACAAAACTGTTGCAGAAGATTTTGGTGAAGGGAGCTGTTCTGAAAACAGAATCAAAAAAACCGAATCTTAAATCTTGGGACTTACCTTGTGAAAAAATGGAAGCACAAACTTTAATACCTAAAAATTTGGTAACAAATCTGTCTGACTCCATTTTCGAACTGCTTTGGTAGTGAGGATTGCCCTCTACATGGCCTGGACAACATGGAACTGGTAACGAATTGCCATGAGCAATTCGACTCCCATGTTCTTCTTCAAGGCTGCGGCTGGCTGCAAAGAAATCTACCTCTCGCCTCTCACTCTTTTCATGCCATGCATTCTGTGCATTATGTATCTATATATAGTATATATTTATATAGGTATATTAGGGGACGTTTAGTTGAGAAATGTCCGGAAAGATCAGAAGAAGAAAGATCGGAAAAGAAAAGATCGATTGCCACTTTCCGTGGCAGTTTGGAGTGTCACTTTTTGGTTTCCATTTTTGGAGGAAGTCTCGCACGAAATGCGTTTTGAAGAGATAGCCGGAGCGCTACATGCGATGTTTTTCCATACAAAGTTCATAATCCTCAAGCGCGACAAGCAAGCTCTATAAACAGGCGAGTTGCAACTTCTGACGACTTCATTCTAGGTGACCTCTGGGTAGCGAAAACTAGGAAAAGTGGAGCTTTCTCAACACCGAGATTTCCACTGCAACGAAAAAAAGAGTTGAAAAACTTGGGACTTAGCTGACTTTTTTCGGAAAATTTGTAGTTCCTTATGGGGGAAAGTGACCCATTCGCCCCCTTACTCCATCTCAACCCACAAATCACCCATGATTTGTAAAGGAAAATGATCTGAAGGATATCCACCTCCAGTATGTTCCAGCCGTTGAATCTTCAGGGGTGTATCCAACTATCCAACGTCAATGCAACGTCCCGTTGTCCCCTTGCCTCAGGAGATAGTGTGGTGGTCAAGGACCACCTTACCACATCTTCCACTGTCCAATCATCCAGCCTTTGTTCCCAATGGTGTGGGGGTTGAGGTTGCTTCAATCTCCCATGACGGATCCCTGGGACTGGTATTTTTTACTTGCATGAATTGTTGAATTTCTATGGTCAATGTAGGGAAATATACCAGTCCCATGGATGGTATGGGTCTGGGGCATCACCACCTAAAAAAAAGTAAATCAAGTATGATCAACCCCACCTTTAAAAGAAGTCTGTGAGATACCGATACCATCCCATTCCTGAAGACCTCAACCTTTGCCTTGTTTTTTTCCTTACGACTTAAATCCAGGTTTAGACAGAAATTATATACGTATCATCATCAGTACCCTCCAGAAGTTTAACATAGCCCCTGAAAAGTTTCCTTCCAAATAGGAAAGCAGTCTTCAGACCAGCATTTTTCAGGGTCTATGTTAAACTTCGGGGGTGTAGCTTTTTGCTGGGGTCTTCTAGGTCAGAATCCTGTGGTCCCTTCTTTTCCAAAAAGCTTTTTCTGGTGAAGTTTCTGGGTCAAAGGTAGCGCTCCCTTCATCACCAAAAAGCTTCAACCATCATAACTTTGGATATCCAACACACGTGTCAATCGTGTCAATTTCATAGAGAAGACATAGGAGAAAAAAAAAACGAACACCAACCCAGCTAGATGCATCACTAGTTTCAAATGAACAGGTAGATTGAAAATGGAAGTTGCATGAAGTTGCTCTCTGCTTTTGCAGTTGAAATTTGAGGGGTTGACCAGTTGACCATGCACCAAAGGGACATTGTTCAATCATCCTTTTCAAACAAAGGGACACAATCTTTCGGTGGTTGACTTCAGGGTGAGGACCCCCCCGCCCTGCTGTGCCCGGTAAACCAACAGCATGGTTGGAAAGACTGCACTCAAATGGTGAGAAGAAGTTTGGGATTCAAAAACATCAAAAAAAAATATCAACCCCAAATTTCTGTATGGCACTCTCAACTCACAAAATTTGCAATAGTTTGGCACCTCTCAACTCGGTATAAGAAATGCATCCCCACCCCACCCCAAAAACAAAAACGCATGGTTTGGGGAACCCCCAAGGCCCAAGGATGTTTTTGGGAGTCGAAATTCCTTTTCTGAACGGCACAGGCACCTGGACTTCCAAGACCTCGGGTCAGTCATGTGAAGCTGTGAAGCCCCCGATTCATGGGGGCGATGAATCGACCAACTCTTAGGGAAAAAAATGACGACTTGGCAACCCTTAGGAAAAAACCCTGCTAAGTTTGTGAAACTTTTAGTGGGTTAAATATATCCGCTTGTCGTGCATGTTGCACAGTGACTGATCGGCGAACTGGTGTCCGACCAGCACAATTTAGTGGGTTAAATGTAAAATCCCACGATCAACTCAAAGGGGCTAAGGGAATAAGGCTAACCTAAGATATGCCAAGATGAGGTTTGAATTGCAATGCTGCGAGTTCGTGACCTTTTTTTGGGGGGACGGTGAGTGAGATAACTTGATAACACGTGACCCTTTCAATGGCGATGGCAAGGTGGCCTTCAACGTTAGGGGATAAGAAAAGGCCACGAATTGAATCACCTGGTTGATGTTCTTATCTTGAGACAATTCACTGGAATTCATCTTTTCCAATTAAACCCCCGGTATCCAAATTAGCTCAAATTCATTCAAATTCCCTCACCATCCCAAATCGAGATAAATCCACCATCAGAGCGGAACTACCCTGATACTTCGAGGGAATCGGCTACCCCCCCAATGCCACCCTTTTCAGGAAATAAGGCCTTATTAATCCTTATTAGGGGATCATTAAGGGACACTGATGGTTAATAACCCCTTAATAAGGCCTTATACATCTTATACTGTATATAAATGTATATATATGTATCATATTTCTTCAGGGTGTGGCATTGGGGGGAGTTACCCTTAGATTCCCATAATCCAAGTTTGCACTTCTGGAGTTTCAAATTCGGCCCTCTTTTCTTCGCATCCTCAACGTCGGTCTGATTGGCACGCTCCGACGGCACCACAATGACCCGAGAAGACATATTAAAAAAAACGGCGGCGAAAGACCTCAAGACCTCGTGGAAGTTCACGAAGATTTTTGGCAAACAATGACATCCCAAGGAGTCGATCTTTCATTCATCGTTTTTCCAATGTCAGATCTTCTCATGGCATGTGAGTACATGGGGTGGTAGTGAGACCAGCCACATTATGTGGCTCTCGAACTCTTTGGCACAGCAGGGGAGCATCGATGCTCCCTGCGCAGAAACGCTGTGGAAATCGTCTTTGACCGTTTGGCACAGCACATGCAATCTTCGGCGGCCTTTTGCGTCGGGGGCCAACAAACAGCATGCTGATGGAAAAATGTCACATGTTGTCAGAAACATCAAGTACTTCCACCAGAAAGATCCCCCCAACTACAAGCCCAGGGGCCCAGGACCCTACCATTCCAGGCCCTTTAGTCGTTGGGGGTATCCAGAAAAGCATCACAAACATCCCCCGTTTGGGGCAACACAGGCGCGGCCCTGACGCAACAACCAAATGGAGGAGATTCCTTCCTGGAAATTTTGCCATGTCGCCTTTGGCGCCACAACAACAAACGGGTTGAAACAGTTCAGGGGTCATTAGTCATTCCATTTCGGGCCAAGATGATGACATGATATGTAATGATATGTATCAACTATCAACTTTTTCAAAAAAATGTTTGGATCCCAGGGATATGTAATTCAATTCCAACTTCCCTACATGTTTTATTTGACAAAAAATAACAGGTTGTTTTTTGCCCCGAAAAATTGAAAAGATGCACCAACGACCGAGGTCCGAGGAGGTTCATCGCTCGACTTCCGGGGTCGGGCAGTTTGGCGATGTGACCGGAGCGGTGGTTCCCTCAAGCAGCGCCCGGTATGAGATGACGGTAACCAGGCCAGTCAGAAGGTGATTCATAGTCATGCCTCGGTTTTTTCAACGTTTTTCAACGTTTCATTGGGGTGGCTGTGTGCATCCATGGAAGTTATATAAAAAACTGAGTCAGTGAGATTGCATGAGATTGCTTAAATAACCTATTATTTTTGGTTTGCGACGACTGAAACCTATTTGAATATAGCGGTTATATAAGTTTCATGTACTGGCTTCCATGGACATCCCAGGGTCCCGGGATGGTGGGTGAAAGCAGTTGAGTTGTAGGGATTGATATTGGGGGCGGGAGTGGTTTTTTGGGGCATTTGTTGACATGTTTTTTTCAAGAAAGGCTGGGACCTTTTTTCTACATAGACCGGCCCTTCCAAGCACATCTTTACAGCTCCGGTAATTAGAAAAACAACTCCGGTATGGAGTGAAAGTATAGTTTGACATCTTGCAATTGCAATTTTAATGCGAATCTTGTATGACATATCCGCACCTTCGACAGCAACATCACCAACATCTTCGAACCTGAGACAGCCTGTTCAATTTAAGATGCTTTCGACTTTAACTTTACTTATATAAAACATTGGCCGTTTCCACCAAAACATCCCCATTTCAGAACATGAAGAATCCTCGGATACTCAACAAGCCAAAACCTGGGTAATCGCGACTATCGCTAGCCAAGTTATAATATTTCACCAACCTAGATTTCCCTGAAATAAGGGGATTTCCCTCCAGAAACCACCAATTTGGGGTTTTTATGGTCCTGTGAGGTCGCTATAATTTGACCAGCGACGATCTGACTATCCTAGTCTTCACCGTCCAAGATTCTTCTCCATGAACTCAAGCAAAGATCTGACTGGTCCATCGATGGGCCAGACTCCCGGTTCGGAATTGCCCTTACAAAGCTCCTCGTTTGCAGCTGAGAGCCGCCATTGAGGCTTTTCGGAGTTCACATTTTGGTTAAGCTAAAACAGGAGGGTTTTTAGCGGGGTGAGGTGATACTGGATACTGTTAAGTTAGCTCCCCCAAGAACCACGAATCTTCAAGAAACCCCTTGAAACCCTTGAGTAGGTGATAATTTTTGATTCAAAGTTTTATATGTTGCTTTGTTTCGCGGGTGGCAGGGATAACTTCCACCCCAAGGTAGGAAAAAAAACGGACGGGAGGAACAGCTGAGGAATCAAGGGTTTTTACATGACCACCCAATAAAGAAACACACACATCCAAAGGAGAAGAAGGAGGCAAAGATATGATATCAAATTCTTCAGGCGGATTATTGCAGCTAAATTCCATATGCGGAATTATACTCTTTTTGACTTTTAGGGACCTGAATCAACCCACTTGACGGAGTTGGAAATCACCAGCTAAATGGAGGAGTCCAAATCATGCAAGTCCTAATCTTGCAAGTCCTTGGCCAGCATTCTTTCAGATGCTGCTGCAGAAACCACGATTCTTTTTTAAAAAAATACTGCATGGGCTTTTGAAACCAAAAAAACAGAAAATGGGCACTGTTTTCCAAAGGGTGGCCACGAAAAGTGACTTCCACGGCGACAATAAAAAGGGGATAGGAATGGTAACCTTTCACTGTTGCCATCGGGGTTTTTGAGACTGAAGCAAAGATTGCATTTCCCTTGCGCCCATGAAACACAAATCTCGCACGCAAGCCAAATGGCTGAAAAAAAAGTCAGCCGAGTTCAAACACTAAAAACCGGGTGATCCTTTTTATGTTCCTCCTAGAATTTGTCATCTCTTCAAAGAGGTTCACCTTTCACTCCTTGACTCTTCATCGATCCAAATCCTATCGGAGAAGCAAAGAAACACAACTTCCCACTGCCCCACTGCGCCTCGGAGTAATGACATGTGATGAAAAGGTCACGAGCAACTAACCACTCTCCAGCTTCATAGTTGCGCACACCCACTGCAAAACGCTCGAAGAATTCCTAGCAGCATTGCTGCTGCTATTTGTAGGTCTCGTGGCAAACGCACCCCGTCAGCACACACACCAACGAATGACAAGAAAAAACATGTTTCCCACAATGATCAACAACTTCATCAAAGAAAAACACGGCCATTAAAAAAAAAAACGTAGTTGTCGCCACAACCATAACTGTCAGACCCCAACATGTCGGCTGTTAAACAGCTGTCCTTGGAATATGGCTCGCGCATTTCAACAAAGTCGGAGTGTCCAGAAAGGACATCCATGATGTCAAAGTCAGCTGTCCATAACCTCAGTCGTTACTGTTGATGGTTCAGAAATCCGGCTGACCAACTGGTAGGTAGATGTAGGTAGTTGAAATCCCATTATTTACGACGGGTTTTTAACCATCCAAACGGTGGTTGTTTGGGATTTCTGAACCATCAACAGTATGAAAAAGATCTGCCAAGATTTTTTTGGTGATATTCTGGAAGCTGAAACTTCCTTCCATAAAAATAAATGGTTGGCTATCAATTGGATGATGAAGCTAATCTTTACATAGGAAATGGTTGTTGAAGTATACATCCCATTTATAAGTGGTTGACCAGGATTGGATGAAGCTTTTTTTTTGGAAAAATCTACGGTCCGTAACCTCCACTTGGGAAAATGAGAAAAGGATTGCTTTTGAAGCATCTCGTTTTTGCAACTGATACTTCTTCACCATCACGTATTTCACCAGGAAAAAATGCAAATTTTCTCGCCAAATCCATTCCCATAAGCTACTACGCTCCAGGGAAAGATCACATATCCACTACCAGCCGTCATTTTTGAGAAGATGATTTTCCGAACTTCTGATTTAGTGGGATATGTTTGATCGTTTCCGGGAAGGCTTTCGCGGGAAGTTTGTGTTGGGAAAGTTTTCTTTCGCATCTTCGTCAGCCAAGATTCTCACTCTTCACAGTCTCCCGCATTTGTCTCACCTTATACCGATTATAGACCTGGAGCCGAAGTCGCCGGCACATGTTGTTGACCGATGCTGAGCGGCGAAAAAAAGGGGTTGATGGTAGAGAAGAAAACGAAAAAATCTCCGTGAATTGTGAGAAATCATGGTGGAAACGCAAGTACTTTAATAAAGTAAGAATATATATATACATATTTATATTGCGTTGGTTAGTTGGGATTACCATAAGTGACTATGAGACTTCCAAAGATATAAACGGGTTAGGTCCCAACCCCTCGTATACGTCGTATGACCCAAACATTTTTGACAAAAAAAACTACGCTGCAACCCTGCATGCTCCCCTTGGAACATACCAACTCCCAAGGGTGGTACTACTTCTTACCCTCTGCTAAACCATCACATAGCGATGGCTGGAATATCCCGGATAGTCAAAAGGAAAATACATCCATCTTCAATGCGGGGTCCATCTTCCAGCCAGCTTTGTGTTGCTTTACGGGTAGCGTATGTGACCAAAAAAAAACGTTTGGTTTAGTGTTGACACTGCGAAAAGTGGAAAATTCTTGGGTTTCAACGATTTCATCTGAATCAGCTGACAAGGGGAACCAATTTGGTTGACACCACCCTATCTATGAGCACTTTGGCTGATCCAAAAAAAAACATCCCCCCAAAAAACATACCATGCTGAAACTGAAACTTGTGCTACTTTAAGCATCATTTCCTACCACACCCCCCTGCCACCAAAAAAAAATCAAGATATGCAAGGCCACCAAAAAACCATACACAGTACATACGATCCAGCCGTCCATCCCTCGAGCCCATCCATGAAGGCGCCTTCGTTTTCTTTCCTCGCAGCTTGGGTTTCACGTTGACTCTGCTGTGATCCAAATCCAAGGTATATAGCCGCAGCGTCTTCTTGGAGCCTGCCATTCACGAGCCGGTTGAAGATGAATTTTTTGTGAACCCGACGGTTGAAGGTTGAAGACATGGAAGTTATTATGGATTTTTTGTTTTAAGCCGAAAATATATAGAAAGAAGAGAGGCAATATATATATATAACTATATAACTGTGAAGATGTTTAGTTGGGACCTGCGCCCTTGTTGAGATTGATTCACTGAAAAAGCCATAGTTTTGTAATGGTCTTTTTTGGTGTTCTTCAATGATTTCCATGCATCCCTTGCCCTGGGTTTTCGGAGTTCAGCCGGGTCGAATTTCTACTTCTGGCCTTCCAACATGACATTGTCAATCATGCGGAAGTATGGCAACAACTCTTTGCTACCTCAGCATCAGGCGGCAGCGGAACTCTAAAAAAACGCGGTCGGCTGTAGCTGTTTTCCGTTTCTGCTCTTTTTGGAAAAACAACTCTGAAAAAACCATGCAAACTCAAACATTTGCCGCAAACTACTGGGCGCAGCATACTTTACATCACATTTCGTTGTTAGAACTATTGAAAACATAAAGTATTATCATAAAGTTCTGTTTTGAGCAGCAAACCACCGTTTTTCACCAACCAACAAAAAGTAGATTGTTCCAACAAAAAAATGGCCCAAGGCACAAAGCTTTACCATGTAATTCGACAACAAAATCCAAAGTCCGAGTTGTCCTGATGCTGCTTCCAGTTGCGACGCTACATTCACATTGGGTGACCTCATCGAATCGTGGATCTCAATGGGTGATGAGGTAAAGTTGGTGGTTGGAAGGTTGGTGACCAAGCTACACCCCCTCAAGGGGAAACGATCACATGGCGATTTTGCTGCTGGAAAATCACGACATGTTTTAAATAGGAAACATATAACATATCTTTATTCATGGTGGATTTCCCCGTCATTTGTTAGGTTTCGGGGGAAGGGGGGGGTAAGGATTGAAAGAAACCAACGTTGAAACAGCGGCTTGCTTGGTTTAAGCAATTGAACATCCAGAATGATCCAAAATTATCGGCAGTAAAAAAAGACTTCCCAAGGAGGTAAAAACTGGGTATCCCACAAAAGCTTGAAGAAAACTGAAATCACTGAGATGACATATTTGTCAAGACTCAAAGATTCAAGATCCATTGCAGGCAAAGCACAAGTATGAAGCATCAATTTTGTATTCACTGCCAATGGCACCCTCGATCGCCCAACCACAGTGCAAACCAAATCCAAGTGTTACCTGCACGAAACGAAAAAAACGAATCTGGTAATCTGGTCGGTTTTCATACTGCATGCTAAAGTATCCTCAGATTCCCGTCTAAAATATAAACTTTGCTAAGATAGCCAACAAAAACATGTCACTAGATGTAGTGAAAATAGTGAAAAATGCATGAATCACGCCTCACTCTTGCAGTTTCTTCAACATTCAAGGGCGTTTCAAAAAAAACAAACAACGGAAGTTGTCTCTGCCAGTCTTCCGTCCCCGGAGCCACCCTGAAATTCGGGAAGCGTTGTTGAAGGCCCGGGTGATACCGATACACCGAGAGCGTGTTGGACTTCTGCACTTCGATGGTAATACAGACCTTGCAGTTGGGAAGATGGCAAGTTCTTGGGGTTCCCAAGGTTTTAACGGGAGCTGGGAAGAGAGAAGGATCTCTTCATGTTGTTTCGAATGCTGTAGGTTTGCAGTTGTCTTGTTTTCATTGAGGCATTAACATTTTGATGGCTCGGCGGGATGTTTTCATGCACATAAAAACCAAACGAAATTTTCCAACATCTGTTCCTGGTATTTGGTGAAACAACCATTTTTTAATGTAATGATTTGGAATCATCCAGTTGAAACAACCATTAAAAAAAAACTGGTTGTTTGATGTTGTTTGGAGTTCCAGGTTGATATCTGTTGCACATCACAACTGTTTTTGGTGGATACCGTATCCTTCCACAAGCTGCATCACCAGGGTACAAAGGACATGATGGCCATGTCGGCGATCTTTTCCCTCAGTTCAGGATCCCGGCCACGCATACGCCACACCTAGGGTGAGGGTCACCAGGTGGGTTTCTCCCGGTGGGAACTGCCCTCATCTTGGGGCGGTGGTGAAATTCTTCGGGATGGACAGGATCTTCTTATGAAGGAAAAAGATCTTTAGGGAGGGGTTGGTTGACATGCATAATTCACATGTGACTTGTGATTCACAACTGAGAGGTCAACCAATCATGCATGTGAATCACAACTATGCCCAGTCAACTTGTGAACACACATGTTCCAGAATTGAGATTCACATGCATGATTTCACTCTCATATTCACGTAGGGAATGCCTCCATCTCAAAATTCCTGGCAGCCAAGAGACCACCAGAAAGGAATTGCCACCAATGATCTTGTTAGGTGAGCCATGGTATGTATCACAAATACCTCAACCGCCAATTCGCAGGGATTCGCCAGTTCAAAAGTTGTGAACCAACAGCGAATTCGCTCAAGGTGCAGGGCAAATAGTGGAATGGCTAGCCATCGGTCCGTAAAACTGGCGGAATTTCCAGGGCAGATCCTTCTACAGTAACTGGATTCGAATGAATTTATTCATTGAAAATCTTGAAATAACATGACTAGTATATTTCCGATATAACCCATACCATCCATGGGACTGGTATATTTACCTACATGAATGGTTGATTTTTGTGGGTTTTGATGTGGGGAAATATACCGTTCGTCCCATGGATCCGTCATGGGTAAGATGAACCAAGCACAGATTTAGGTCGGTCACTTCACATCTTGTTCAGCCAGAGGCACCGTGGACAATCTCACTGACCTGATTGACAAATACCATGACCTCATCGCTGCCGACAAAGATGTACGTGGTTCGAAAATCTCACGTTTTCAGCAAAATGTTTAGTTGGTGCTACTGTTGATGGTTCAGAAATCCGGCGATCACCAGTTGAATATGATGAATATCCCATTATTTACCAGGTTTTATACATGCCAGGTGGTTGTTTGGGATTTCTTCCATCAACTGTATTGATCTGGGCAAATGATCCTATAATTCCTAAACCTGAATGTTTCGGGGATTTGGGGGGGATTCCCTTACATTTCACCACCATTTAAGGTGACCTCGGCGGATTGGTCGCTATAATTTGCCCAGCAAATTGATGGTTCAGAAATCCTGCTAACCAGTTGAGGTTGGGTAGTTGAAAACCCCATTGTTCACGACGGGTTAACAAAATACATCCAAACAATGGTGGTTTCGCCGGATTTCCGCCAAGTGGCTTCAACCCATCTCCCAGAAAATCCCCTCGAAAGTGGCCAATCGTTTGCAAAGATTGGGGGGGAAAAATGCTTTAAAAAAACAATGAAATATCCTCACCTTTAATAGGAAATACATCGACTCAATCAAAGGGTCCATTTTCCAGCAATCGCTATGTTAGATTTACCGGACCTGTAGGGCCCAACCGGATTTCAAATTGAAACCACCACCTTTCCAAACCGTTTGAGTGAAATCGCTCGCCTTCTCTTTCAAGACGTCGGTGGCATCGCCAAAATTTCGGATGCTGCAAAAGCCAAAGACCGCTTCCACTTCTTGTCCTACAAAAAGAAACGAAGTCTGAAGTTTCACGGAATCGGGGAAGGTATGGTCGTTTTTATTGCTCTTTCAATGGGGGAACGGCCTCAACTTCATCAAAGTTGTAGGGTTTTCAAGATGGGTGTTTCCAAAAATAGGGGTACCCCAAAATGGATGGTTAAAAATGGAAAACCCTATCAAAATGGATGATTTGGGGGTACCACTATTTTCGGAAACACCCATATGTTTCAATTGTCTTCTGAATAACAGCGGTTTTTTTCCTCCCAGAACTCTTTGAGATCTAAAACTGGTCATGAAATGTTGACTCACAGTAAAACACGCGTTTGCTTGTGTCAAGTCAATGCTCAGCTGCACCACCCTGTGAACATGGCTCAACTGGCAGTCCTGGAACCATTGCGTTCCTCAGATTCACCAAGAATGATGTGTCAGAAATGCATCTTCGGTGTAGAAACATGATCATGATCCGATTCACAAAAGAAAAATCAAGGTACCAAAAAAATGGAGGGTAAGTTTCCTGTACCTTAAAAGAAACGGCCAATTTTTTTTGGGGGGGGGTAAGGGTTTCCCTTACAGTAAACCGTATCCATACAGCCTTTTATAGGCGAATACCTCTATTTTAGGTACCTGAAATGTTTGGGGACTTTTTTTGCCATGTTCAGGTATGAAGATAAAACTCTCAGGAAGTGAAAGGCAATAATCCCCAAATATTAGCCTGTTGGCAAAGGTTGCGTCTAGGGGGTGCGTTTTTTAAAAGGTGTATTGAAATAACCTTAGACAAAGGGCTTGTGGCTTCAGAATGAACGTCCTTCTCCTCCTAGTAGATAACATATCATCATGCTTTGGTGTTTTTCCTATCTGTCCATCTACATGCCTATCTATCTACCTATCTATCCATCTATCCATCTATCTACCTATCTATCCATCTATCCATCTATCCATCTATCCATCCATCTATCCATCTATCTTCTAGAAGTGTGCTGCTGTGGGTCACACATACTATATTCAACAAACAATACTGTTGATGAAAGAAATCTGGCTAACCACCTGGGATGTATGAACCCCGTCGTAAATAATGGGATTTCAACTACCAACCTCAACTGGTTAGCCGGATTTCTGAATCATCAACAGTATGTATGAACTTAGATCTCTTTTGCTGAATATCATCCCTCACCATTCACCACGTCATGGACGGCCAGGTTTCAGTTCTGCTGAAGTGCCACCCTGCATGTTATGAACGATGATCTCGGCACCCGCCTGGGCAGCCCAGGCTTTTCACCGTTTTCTGTGGGGTCGCTGTTTGAACCGTCTGCAGGTGGAACGTTTCTCTTGGAAAGTTGGCGTGCTTTAGAAAACAGACAATGCTCATCGAGTCGCTTCAAGTCACCTCATGAGTTGCTTTGAAACAAACTTCCATTTGGGAAACGAATTCGAATCATTGACCATGAACCCCTCCAAAACAACAAAGAAGCAACAAATTTTTCCCACAACATAAAACATCTCACCAAAAACAGTTGAGCCACACAAAAAAAAAAATCGGATATATACTTCAAAAAGAAATCCTGGTTGGTACCTTTTTGTTGGGGGGTCCTTATTTTTATGGTTTATGAAAAAAAATCCCCATAGGAATCCCTGGGGCCCTGGATTTCATCATCCCCCCAGGTCTTGGCCTCACCAAAACCCAAGGCAAGAAGGCCACCAAGCTTGATCAAAGTCCTGGGGGGTGGGTGTTGGGGGGGGTTGGGGTTGTTGGTACTACTTAGTAGCATCTATATATGTATATATGGGTGCGCGTTGCACGTTCCTGGTCCCCCCCCCACCCCCCACCCCCCATGGTATGGTCCCCCCCGTGCCCCACAGTACTGGCAGCAACAGTAGTAGTGCTAGTACTAGTACTACCTAGTACTATGACTACGTAGTACTGCGGCGTAGTACTATTACTACATAGTACTATTACTACGTAGTACTGCGCAGTACTACGTAGTAACATATACGCATACATATTCATAAAGATATACATATGCATATACGTATACAGATACACTATCATATACATATCATATCATAATCATATGCAAATACTAGAAATATACATTTATACCATACATATACATTCATATACATACATATACAACTTCTTCCACCACCNATATATGTTTAGTGGTCAGGACTAGACCATAGCAGCATAATTTTTCGATTTTATGTGGTACATCTACTGACTGTAACAGTAAGAAGTGGAAGTTGTCATTGATACGCCAACAAAGGGTGAAGAAAAATGCTACGTACCTTCTACCAGAAATCACAACAATCCCTTGACGAAAGGAAGCCACACAAATCCATATGGCTGACCTTCCAGCAGACATTTTTCGCTTGATGACTTATATATGTATACGTATGTATATGGATATCATTACATTTGCCTCTCAAATGTAGTCCTGAAAACAAATATGTTCTTACGCAATAAAAATGTGATCATCACTACCTTGCCAAATCTTGATGGATGTCCAGTTTCAACCACTTAACATGGCGAATTGATGTGAAGTGGTGGAGTTGGATTATTCACAGTACTACAGACTCTACCCAGATTTTACATACAAAACCCAGATGCGAACTGCCTGGTTGAACGGTTGATCAGTAAGTCCCTAAGCCAGGAATGTGCAGGTGATTCTATAGCTCCTAGCCTACCTCCCCCCTACCTCCTCAGCTCCAATGTTCACTGGTTAGATAAGCCGGCAAGTTCTCCGGAGCAGGTTATGGTTTTTTTTTGGGGCTTAGTTCACTTGTTAACAAAAAAAAGACTGCCGAGCCGGAAAAATCGTTTCCGGATTCTCGGATCCCCAAAAAAATGCACAGGCGGGAAAAATTCTCTTCGGTTTTTTTTGGGGGGTGGTTGGAAATTGAAAAAAAAACAATTCCAAAATTTTGGAGGCCCCAACTTTCAATAAGCACCCAACAACGACCCCCCCCCAACCCCAACTTTCCAGTCACCCTCCATCAACTGCGCGAAAAAAACCTTTCCCTTGGCCCCTGCCTTTCAAGGATGGCAGTTTCCAACGTTTCCAGCTCTTCATTCTTTCGCTGCTTGCGACAACAAAAACACCATCGCCTTGGTCCATGACTGTTGAATGATCTGTTGGGGTTGGGGTTAGGGCCCTTAATACCAATCAAAACTCCCAAAAAATAGTGTACAATTTTTTCTTGTTGCTGCTTTCAACCCATCTGAAAAAGATTAGTCAAAATTGGGAATCTTTCCCCCAAGTAGGGGGTGAAAATAAAAAATATTTGAGACGACCACCTAGTTTTTGGTTGCATGTGCGAGTGGGCAAAGGTAATGGATTCAAGCTGATAGAAATTACTATTCCGTATCATCAGCTGTCGGGAGATTCCCCCCAGTTTCTAATAGGAACCAGCTATGCTAAGTTCCTGGAGGATAGCGATCGATGATGGATTTTCATCATAGCTGGTGAATTTCACCCATCCAGGAAAACCAAACGGTCAATAAGTAGCTGGGTTATAACTCATCCAAAATATAGCCCATCTACCCGTTGGTGAGAAGAAAAAAAAGGATCCGAACCATGAAATCCGAACTTCCAAGGATGTCATCCGCAGGACGTAGCAAGATGGACACCTTTTTGTTTTCAACGCTTTTTTTTGGGCAAGGCGTTGCCACCGGACTCAAGTGCAAGCCTAGCAACTTGTCGGCATTCTCTTCTTCTTCCAGCTCGTGTTCCCTGACCCAAGTTATCACGTATACAACATATGGGTGTTCCACAAATAGGGGTGTTTCCCCCAAAATGGATGGTGAAAATAATGGAAAACCCTCTTAAAATGGATGATTTGGGGGGAAAACCCACTATTTTCGGAAACACCCATATCCCTACAACTAACGTAACATATCCCAAACAGTAGAAAAGGAAACAAATCTTTCCCACTAATTGACCTCCGTTACTTCCTTTTGGAGGGTTTACTGAGGGCTCCCTCCCCCTTGATGCAAACGTGGACCAGATGGATCCTTGAGTTTTTCCAGTTTCCAATCGGTCCAGGAAAAGTTGTTCAGCTTCGAATATGTTCCAACAAAGAGAAACAACGATGTTAGAGAAAAAAGACGCCGAGAAAAACACCATGGTTTAGTGGTCAGCTTGAAATCTTCACAAAAGGTTGTTTGTCGATGTTTGTCAGAGCATTTTCCCGTTGACTGTCATTGACTTCAAAACCACAAGGAGAACAAAAAAACTACCTTGTAGCCCCTAATACTTCCAAGATGGAAAATCAGCAACACAACCTTCCCATGCTGCCTGTACTCGATATCTCCCAGCTTCATAGCATGAAGAGGATTCTTCCTGATCGCCTAGCGGTAGAGCAGCATGTCGCATCATCTCACGCATCAAAAATGCAAATATTCAAGATGAGAACCTGCAAATGTCTCTATAAAACCTGTTCACACAAATCATGACTAAGATGCCCAAGAATCAAAATCTTCACAAATTATAAAAAATCTCTCTACATCAACGACCTTACATGGCTAAAGATACATCCTTCTTTTTAAGGCAATTCTCTCTTTAGGTCCATGCATATGTTCCTCCCTCACCTCCAATTTCACTAGGATCCGCTCCAATGGTCCAAGTAAAAGATGATCCGCATCTCTGGAGAAACTGATGGCACCCACTGCCAGTGCAATGCAAATGAAGAGTGTCTGTAACCTCGGAGGTGAGGACCGGCGTTTTTTTTAATGCAACCGATTTGGAAACCCGGAAAATCACCGTGATTCTTGGGGCAGCCAGAAGATGATCTCGCAGTCGTTTGAGGTTCCCAACATACTAAGTCCAGCTTCACTACGAGTGATCGGACGTGTATCAAAGGCGAAGAGAAGGTTAACCTTAGTCAAGGCCGGAAAGGGTGCAGGGTTTTTTGGAGGTTATGAAGCTCTACTTCACCATAGGGTTATCTTGAAATCACTCTGAACTTGGGAGTTGTTGCTTTGGCAAATCCAGTTGGAAAAAGAGCTCAGCTTAGTCCCTCCTTGATACTTGGATGCAACGGTCATTATTTGCAAGATAGAAGACATTATCTGCTTCCGTTCTCGTCTGCAGCATCGGCATTTCATAGTGAACCTGAAGCAATGGACCGATGGAAACCGCATTTCAGGACGACATGCAAACTACCAACTTCTAATAAGTTCTACCAATTTCCACTCGCTGACCATTCCTGCGTACTAAAACCTGCCACTTTGACACACGTTTCAAGAAATGCAAACATGTGTCATGGATGTTTTCTTCTTACACCCCGCCCCCTCCCCCCCAAAAAAAAAAACGTCCCTTGTCTCATATGTTTTTTTTGAAGCACCTCATTGCAACGAAGCTGATCTGTGATAGAGCAAGCCGTAGACATGCTATAAGCTGCACCTTAGGTCGGTTCTGCCCAGCTGTTCGACGATTACCCCAGCTGAAACATCCCTGGGGTATCGTCAAGGAGGAATTTCCATTAAAGATACGGTTGATGGAAAAAAAATCCGGCGATCACCAGTTGATATGGTAAATGTCCCATTATTTAAAGGGTTTCATACATCCAAGGTGGTGCAGGATTTCTTCCATTAATAGTATGAAGCAAGTTAGCTTTCTTATTCAGAAAAGCTCATCTGATCAAAAAGAGAACTACATTTTTTTTTGTGAAGATGTCAAACCCTAAGAGTCCAAAGAAGCACGTTCAATTGAAAAAATCATCGAACTTAACCAGCTACAAACATACATAAATCACATAACCCCACCAAAATTTGGAGTGGCTCTTAGGTCATCCTCATCGTCCTCGGTCCATGGGATCCGTCCGCCAAAACCTGCCAAACTCACCAACCAAGGTGCTATCAGAATAGAGCGGAACACCCACAAAGCCCAAGCATTGTTCCCTCCACGGATTCACCAACCTTTCCTTCACCTTTGTGCGAATGAAGGTGGAACGGTTCAACCAACGGGTGGAAAAACGGAACGGTTTGGCACCAGCAAAGGGCAACCTAGGAACCTGATGGATTTTTTTTGGGGGGTGGTTTAGGCAAAAATGCCACCAAAAAAAAACTGCATGTCATGGATTCCTGCCCAGTCAAACAATTCTTTGTTTTTTGGGTTGGTTGATATTCATCCTGAAAATTGACATATGAATTATATACTTGAAAACTTAGAACCCCTTTGTCAAAACCATTGCCATGGCCAAGGTAGTGTAACAACCACATCGGCAACTTTCGCGCCTCGTGAGGAATCGGTTTGGCATCGCCAAATTCTTGCAAGTCCCAGCGCCACAATTCATCCTGCACATCGTCGATGAGCCGATCATGAAACGCCACAAAGCCACAAAGCCGAAAAAAAAATGGAAAAATCCACCACAGCCTAAAAACCAGCTGATGTTTCTTGATACACCCCTGAAAACTAACATGACTAACTGGAAAATCCCCATGTTCAATAGGAAATTGTCCATCTTCATTCATGCTGGATTTTCCAGCGATCATCATGTTTGTTTTTTTGTTTGGGGGGGGGGGTAATTTGTTCGGATATTTTGTTGCTCACCTTCAGTAAAATTCTCACCCCCCAACTTCCACTCCTGCGGAAGCGAAGCTCCGAGCCATTGCTGTTGGTTCAGTTGAGCCAACGTCCCGAGGAACTCCTACGTGGAGGGAAGCAACGCGGTTCCAACAGGGGGAAAGGGAACATCATCTTCAGGTCTTCAAAAAAGTGGATGGGATATGAGATATGTGAGTTTAATCTAGCTTTGTACTACTGTTGATGGAAAAAATCTGGCTAACCAGTTGATATGGTAAATATCCCATCATCTACTGGGTTTCATACATGTCAGGTAGTGCAGGATTTCTTTCAACAAGAATAGGGAGGTACAAAAACACTGGAAATGTACCAATCTATACCAATCAACAACCACTCGTCGAGGCTCAAACCTTGTTACATTGGGAAATTACCAACAAACCCAGGCTCTGTTGAACTCCGCTCGAAAACCTGGAGTTGGTGTCATTAAAATCCATACGCGCCAGCTATCGTCACCTCTTGAAGTTGGGTACTGAGCCGGGCAGAGCCGGGCGGAAAATTTCCCGGCTATAAGTCATTTGATCGATTTTCGTCGGCTCAAAAAATGATGGCCTCCTGTTGTTTTTCATTTCGAAACAGCTCTAAATCCCTACTTTCCGCATTTTTTGTCGGGCAAACCACCACCACCAACCACCACCACCGTGGTTTTTCACGCCCGTCCGTCGAAACGCTCGCATTGTTTGTCACGAAGGTCGTCGATCCAAGGCCGACCCAATATAAACCTCAACGGAAGCGACGGGTCGTTTGGTCCAAGAGGTCGCTTTGGAAAGGTTGAAGTTGTGGTTGTTGACATGTTGGTTGATATAATATGGATTGATAGTAAATAAGTGTTAGATATGAAATAACTTTCATAAGTATAAATATATATATATATAATAATTACTGTATATATAAACATGAAACCCTAAAAAAAATAGCGGGTTTTTCGATGTTTCTCCAAGGAGGTCAGGTTCCATGTTGGTTTAAGCATTGGTTTGGCCCAGTTGATCGCCTGGCCACCAGTTCCGCTGTTGTTTTCCCATCTTTTTGTGCTCCGGATACAGACGAGGGAAACACAAAAAAAAAAACTACTCCAGCGTTCTTTCCAAAGATGATCCAAAAGTTTTGCGGAAAACAAAAAGGGTTTTCCCCCCTGAAAAGTTACATATATCCATCCATTGGCCTGTCATTTTGTAAACTGATATAGCCCTTATAAATTAAATGGCTGCTTTTTCTCCAGGAAACCATCACATGTCCCACCAAACGGGAAGTTTGGAAAATTATCGACTCAAAAGTGCCGAAATGGAAGATTAACGGCTGGAACCTGAGAATACACCCCTGGAAAAGGAAAATCATCTTCCAACCCATCATTTTCAGGTTCTATGTTCATCTTCGGGGGTGTAAATGGCTGATAAACCAACTTTTCATGTCATCCAACTTCCAAGCCATTAAAACGTTTCTCCAGTTTCCCCCCAGGCCGCCGAACGCCAAGCAAATGGGCCGCCTTGGTGGCACAGTCCCAAGTTCCAAGGCCAATCGCCACGCACGACACCCGGGGAAGTGAGGTACGATTATCAATGTACCGAAGCGCATGAAAAGATGTGTGGGAAAAAATGTGCCTGACATTTGGCGAATTTCTATGGTAAAATGTAGGTAAATATACCATACATATTGAGTGTCTGGTATATACAAAAACAATCTTTTGCATTTTGACTTCGCGCACCCCTCACGACCTCATATATTGATCAACCATTGCGAGTCTCCATGATTTCAGCAAATCCGGGGGGGAATTACAATCATTTGCCCAAATGTATGGCACAAGAAATGCCTCTACCTACCATGGAACGCAGATCGTTCAGAAGACGCCCTTCGCAGATACGGGATAAGTTGGCATTCAGCACTCGAAGCACTCCTATTTGCGGACAGGTTGCTTAAATGACTGCGGATAAATCCCTGCAGGTACTGCTCATACCATGCTCTCCTCGGTTTTTAGCCACAAGGTGGCCAACACTTTGTTGACCTCTTGCGGTTTGAGGAGTTCTTTGTTCACAAAAAACACTTGGAATCATCCAATCCAACAGCCTTTTTTGACACTTGTTTTTTGTTCGTAGTAGGTTTGCACGCCTGAAAAACGAAGGACATCTAATAAGGCAGAACAACTTAGCCAATGGCCGCCAAAAATTTGATTGAAATAAAACTGGAATTGTTTAAACTTGATCTGTTTTTCCTAACTATGTCGTGCCCCCCCCCATGTTTTTTTGGTTCAAGGATAGCCTGCTTATTGCTGCCCTTATCAGGAACAAGGCTGATTCATAAACCGCCCATACTATCTAACCTTATTTCTTACCTTGAACAACCATAATTTCAGGCTTTAGATCCTCACTGCTTGGAAGAAGGGCAACATGTTCAAAAGGGTGGCCACGACACGACTGCCAGGGTATGCAAAAAGCGGGTAAAAAAGGCAACCTTCACCATTGCCATCCAATTCTGAAATTGCTTGATTCTGAATGCTCTCGCAATAACACTTGTCTTAGATGACACCATATGTATACATACATATATACATATATGCATATAAATACGTGAATATATATATATATATATGTGATATATGTATATGTGAGGTGACGTTCCCACAAAGGATCCTAAAGGTATGGGATAGGAATGTCAATTGAAGGAAACCCTTACCTATTGTTCATGCGGAATCAAAAACCATTTCCCCTCCTAAGCCCTATAAAAATGTACTGCACACGTTCTTGGACACAATGCAGATCAACACATGGTGTTTTCCTTCTAACTTGTACCCCTACCTACCATATTAAACAAAGTGATGTTAACCAACCCACCCCTCCTTTTTTTCAGGTACCCTCTGGTAAACTAACATAGCTGCCTGCAATATCCCCACGTTCAATAGGTAAATACATCTTCATCTTGTTAATTGTTTCAACCCATCTGAGAAATATGCTCGTCAAAGTGGATCATTTCCCCAAGTAGGGGCCAAAAACAAATACATAAAAATACTTGAAACCACCACCTATAGTCATTCATAATCCATTTTCTAGCCAGTTTTTAATTTACCAAGATGCTGTTCTTGCCTCGTTGGTTGGCTTTGTTCCGCAGACGTTGGCTCCAAACACCAGGGAGTCACCTGGTGTAGAAAACCAATGGCACTACGTGGTTGGCTCCCCAAATCTTTGGATCAATTCTCCAAGCATATACAGTAATTGGAAAAAAAGATGGCACAGTCCCTACATATTGGTTTATAAGGACCCTTTACTAACCTACCTTTTGGTATCTGTGCCATCTATTTTGACCGTAAGGTAATAATAATAGTAGGGCTAGTAGTTAGTATCCCCTGGAAAACTAACATGACTATATAACCGCTTTTAAGAGGATCCATACATACATCTTCATTCATGGTGGATTTTCCAGCGATCATCCTGTTACTTTTTTTCGGCCGTCTTAAGGGAAACCAATCAGTTTTCATATGCCCGAAATCATACGGCCTGATTATTTCTGGGGGGTGGTGTAGGTTGGGGGTGGGATGGCTGGGTTGACTAACCATAATGTTTACTCAATCGTTTCGGAGCATCAAGTATTCCCCTATATTTGAAGGTCACTTGGCATTGGAAAGCGTCACTTAACCATCCCAAATAAGGTCACAAAGAATTGCCAGGTAGTCTTTCGTGTTTTCTTACTAAATCTGTGTCATACTCAAGATGATTCAAGGTTAGTTGTTGGCTGACTGATTCAAGGTTGTTTCTTAAACACAGTCTATTTGCCAAAGAAGGGAGGTATGTAATTGACATTTCTCTGAGTGGCTGACAATCTGGCTGGTGGTTTCAAACCATCTCAAAAATATTAGTCAAAATGAGAATCTTCCCCAAATAGGGGTGAAAATAAAAATATTTGAAACCACCACCTGGCAATACAATGAAATCACCAAATCCCAATCCGTGGATTTCCAACATTTTCTACCATTTTTTGGGTGTTCTTTCCATGGTGTCAACTACCAAGAACATCTGAAGTTCTCAATCCAACCAGGCGATTCAATGATTCAGATGAATCAAAGGTGACGCCCAAGGGGTGTTTTTTTTCACCGTGGAAATTGGGACCTAAATGA
Source organism: Breviolum minutum Mf 1.05b.01 (assembly GCA_000507305.1). Taxonomy (NCBI): domain Eukaryota; class Dinophyceae; order Suessiales; family Symbiodiniaceae; genus Breviolum; species Breviolum minutum. Next base: position 63,195 of record DF241786.1, read on the forward strand.
TGCAAAAAAATCCAAACTCCTGGATTTTGTAAGCAAATATTAACAGTACATTGATACGGCTTATGTCAAGGAAATCCCCTCTTAGCATCTCTTAACCCATTTCACAACCTGATAAGATACAGGAATCCCCTCCTGATCTTACTGAGTAAACTTCCCTCACTAAATTCAATGCTGCCCATCTTTGCTGAAATTGCCATGGCAGGTAGCTGTGGCTGTCGGACACCACGATCGAAACCGCCTCACCGTTTCAATCCAATGGACTGTTGCGGCTCTAAAACAAGACTCACGCAGACTTACTAATTACTACCACCCCGAAAACTAACATGGCAGTGGAAATCACTATTTTCAATAGGAGATACAGTACATCTTCAACTGGTTGGATTTCCATTGTCATGTTAGTTTTCCCGGGTGTAATTTTACAAGTCTGCCTGAATATACATCAAGTATACAGTATAAATACATCAAACAAACAGTCCAAGAGCTGTTTGTTATTTACTATGGGACGTTGAATTGTCTTTCAAAGGAGCTCGAAATCAATCCAGAACATGTCCCCATTCCCTTTTTTGGTCCAAAATGGATGGTCTCTTCGTAAATCATCGTGGTTCCATGTCCCTGCTTAACACCATGGCTCCCAAACACAACAGCATCTCTTCATCCAAAAACAAAAGCTAAGCTGGCCACTCATAGATCAAGTTGGGTCCTAAAGCTCCAGAAAGTACGAACTCTTTGCCATAACTTTCGATGGAGAAGAAGAAGGAACCTCAGAATGGATCGCAAGGTCACTCTGCCTTGGGATTTTGTTTAGAAAAAACAGAAAAAACTTGAGGTTGTATTAGAATCCTTAAGAAAAACGAAGCTACCAGAGTTTGTCTTCAGATGTTCTGTTGTTTTTTGTTCCAAAAATTTTTATGTCGTGAAAACCCTGAGGATTTCCCTTGTTCATCGCTACATATCTTTGGCAACCACCCAAAACAACTCGTAAAATCCCATCCCCCCAAGGGATGGATTCCAAAATCGCCGAATTCACGCGGCGATAGTCTCCTGGGATGGTAATCCAAACCTTTCCGAGAAAAATAACACCATGCCTGGAACTCCTACCAAGCGGATTTTAAAAATGGATGTCTGGTGAAACATTTCCGATGTAAAGATATGGAATCATCCAATTGAAAGAACCATTTGTAAATGTATGTTTCAGGTTTCAAGATAGGGATCAAAGTCCCAGTACATGATTAAAACGGTAAAAGTTCCAGAAGAAAAAAAACCTATCATCCCATCTTCATCCCATGTTAGTTTTCTCTATTCCAACGTGTCGCTAAACCAAAGGACAGAAAAGCATCACCAGGATGAGAACAATGACGCGCCGTGAAGTCATATCAGAGAGCTTCTTACCAACTCCTTAGGTGGGTGATGGAAACGGTGAAACACCTGGAAATCGGGGCCCAAGGACTGGACGAATACCGATCGTGATCGGATGGGCCACCTATCCTTTGATTTCCGCCATAAATTTGTAAGGCCAAATTTGGAAAGGGGTCCGTCAAAATAACCCGCAGGAATTGGGGGGACGTATTTTTCACCATGGTTATTTGTCGAACTTATTAAATGGGATGGTCCCCCAAGGAGAGATCCCTAGAATGGCTTATGAAAGAATCCCTAATATAGCAGGGTAGTATGTTTAATCCCCCTTCTTACAGCAAATAGACCAGGGGCCCAACCTGAGCTTGGCCCCTCAAAAACCGAGGGAAACCCAAACTAAAAAATAGATTTGTTGAGGACTTGTTGAGATACACCATAGTGAAAGTAGATGGCGATCGCCACTCCCAAGTTCGGTGGCGGAAAGTAAGGGGCCATGATAAACCTAGTGGGAGTTGCGTCATCCAACATTGCAGTAACAAAACAACATGATTTTGAATTCCTTAATTCTTCAACTTTCAACCCTACTTTTCTTGAGTTGTACCTAGTTACCAAAAGTATCCGCAACAAACCGCAAATCCTCAAATCAAAGAGGTTTGTAAAAACAACATCCAAACATGGATACAAGGTGGGCCCCCACCAGTTATACAAGGGGTGATAATCCCTACTACAAATGGCCGTATATATGGGTAACTGTGGTTTATGGAGGTTATGACCCCATTTACAACTGGGAGGGGCCTTGGCCTCGTACTTCTTCACCAAGGATCTCGTCTCTTCTTGTGCACCTGTACCATCATCTTCTTCGGTACCATTCTCCGGCTTGACTACATCGCTAGCAGTTTCCCAATCCTGGACATGTCATGATACGGGGCATTGCAGGCGCGAAAAATATGGACCTATGATTTTTTTGGGGGGGGGCAAAAATGGTACATGCTGCTTATAAACTGATTATATACTGCTGAAGTAGATATGTATATAGAGATTTAAAAAAATCCTTGGTATGTGATAGCCTGCTAGTTGGGGAAGAAGATGAGTTGCCTTGTTAAGAAAGTTGCCTTGTTAAGAAATATCTGGGCTATGTCAGCCGTCAGCCTCTGGCTGGAGTGAATCAAAAAGCTCGCGCTCATGTCGGTGAGGACGCAACAGTTGTTAACTCAACAAGTGAACTTCATATAAGAAATGAAACTTGCATCGCAAATGGCACCATTATGACCTAATATGTTTCTTTACTTATTTGTATTTGTAACCTTATTCAACAAGCACCAACAACGACACCTGACCCATCCCCCGGGATGCCGCCTGTGAATGATTGGAATGTTGTGACTCCAACGGGTTCCCCGGTGGTACACCATAGAGTGGTTCCGATCGACTGTGATCAGCACTGCGCTGATAGAATTTGTACAGCCTTCGTTGCTTTGGGAAGAAAAGAATCATTTCAAAAACGGGTGGCAAAAAAAATCAAGCGCCAGCAAAGAATACTCATGATTCATCTGATTCTTGGGGGGTGCTGGATTGAGATGATGTGCTAGTGACTGAAATGGTACAACAACCAATATTCCAACCAAATTAGTGGATTTAACAATGATTTGAGATAGTACAAAGTATATATGTCAAACCTTCCCTTGAAGCCTTCAACAACTCTAAGATCTTGCTGCTAAGATGACTTCATCTGTCATGAAAATCTCAAAAGATGCTGCCCAGGTGCTTGCCCAAACGCACCAGTCGCAAAATCCGCACCGCGCGGCTTGCACGGGTATCGGTCAGGTTGGACAGGAACGTCTCAAAGCCGCTTTGGCTGACCGGTCCTCAAGCGAGGACAAAAAATCCAGACGTTTTGGAAACGCAAGTCTTCAATCTTTGACTCGAAATTACACCCCTGAAGTTTAACAGCTCGCCTCTGAACAATGGTGGGAAAGGAAGACTACTATGTATATGGGTGTTTCCTTAAATGGTACAGTACCCCCATTTCACACCCCAAGTGCTGATCATTTTTAGTAGGAAAACCCATGGGTTTGTTGGGGAAACCCACCATTTTGGGAGTTTCCCCCATATAGACACTCTACACCAACCACGCCCGCCCAACTTTGACTACCAAGCCCAAGATGCGTAGGTCCGAGACATCTTTGCAATAGAGAACATTGCCAAACCATGTAAGGTCAAGAAGCATAGTGGAGGTTGCAATCAAGTCCTGCACCGCTTTGATTTTTGATGTTTTTTTTGTTGCATCTGATTTTAACTTCAGAGCCCTATCTGACTGTCTTTCTTTCTGTCTGAAGATTTTGGAGAAAAAAAGCGGCCATGGGGGATAATTGAAATGTTTGTGACTCTGCCCCAAAAAAAGGGGTGTATATAATGAGAGGCTCACAGTCATGGGTTTTACAACAGGAGTCTTCTTTTCTAGTTCTCAGATTCCATGGAAAAAACCCTGCATTTTTATCTTCAACCACCTGGTATTTCTTGGGGCGTCAAACTGCCACTGGCCATTCCCGCTGTGTCTAACCTTTCCCCCCCGGGGTCCAAGTAGAAAAAGAAGCTGTGGAAGTAGCCACGGACGCCCAGGGAGGCGGCGATAATCTCTGTGAAGAAGATCAAGAAAGCCATGACAATGAGAATATTGAAGAAGTTGTCTGCTTCCCGACCTCCAAAAAACCAATCCCAACCAAAAAAACCGTAAGAGGATGGAAAATCAACAAGAACATCTGAAGAAATCATGAGAATCTTCGACAATCGTGTGACATTTGCTATTTATGTCTGAAGTCACTTAAGAAATTGGACGCTTGGTCGAGTTCCCACCCCTTTCACCGTTCACCGAAAAAAAATCCACATGGAAAGTCCTATAAAAAACACACCGAGGTGCTTGTAAGAAGTAGCCGCGTATCATCTCCGATGAGAGCGAAAACTGTAAGGACGGTAGTGCAGATTTGAAAGCGCCAATCTTCACATAAAAGCTTGCAGTACATCCTAGGCGAAAAAAAAACGCAAGTTCCACGCGTAAACGATTCCGTGGTTGCAAACTTTCTTCAGGGGCAATTCAAAAAGCAATTTATCATAAATCTCTTCCATATCTTCCATATCCTTCTTTGAAAACGCCACCGAATCCACATGGATTTGTTGCAAAACAAATCTAAAATGTCAACCCATTGCGGTCCAAGAAGCCTAACATCATCCTCCCAGCTAGTTACCAAAGCCACTTCATCTCTTAAGACTTTATCCAAGTCATTCGCAGAGTCAGAGGTTCTGCCTCCCAGGTGACTTTTTTTTGGCGAAAAAGACACGGAATGATGGAATGACCTCAAGTAGGTGTCAAAACCTACCTTAGAGCACCAGGAAAAAACATGACATTCAAACGTTCACAGCTATTTACACTACAAACGATAAACACTGCACATCTTTTTGGTGTGTGTCATTTCATAAGCTCGCAAAAATCAATTGAATATATTGGCTCAACTGAAATCAACCAAACGAATTTCTGCACACGTTCAGGGCTGTGAATGTTTTGAGGTCCCATTCTGGAAAGCTCCGCTTTCTTCCCAAGTGTTCTGTGGTGATACGCTTCCTGCCTGATAACTTGCTAGAGACACGCTGGTGATCCTCATCCGATCCAAGATGGCGGAGGGAGGATTTCGTGTGTCCCATGGCTCCCAACTTTGTTCACCCCTTTGGAGACATGACTCATTGCTCAATTTTTTGGCTAAAAATCCCCGAGGGAATTAAAAGATATGCAAAAAGGCAGGCAGCCTAAAATATGCAAAGATGAACGCTGACTGACTCTTTTTTGGGGTGTTGCAAAAAGTTGAGGCCTGGAGAACTGAAGACAACCTTGGTCCTACTCGATTGTGAAAAACACCTTTGGCACACCCCGAAACCCGACAGTTTCACATGTTTTTCGCCCTTGGAAAAATGGGTGGCTTGGAAGTGGAGCCGATTTGTCAACTTGTCGCCTTCCAGTTTGGACAACCTGGTCACTTTTCAGGGGCGAAGCCTGGAAGCCACCAACGGGCCAACGGGAATGGATCCTAAGTGTCGAAAAGCTATATTTTTTGGTGATTTTAACTGGGATATTTACGCCAGACAAGGGGGGTTATATATATATATAGATAAATACATACAAGATATATGCATATATATAATATACAAGCATTACCACCCGCATTTTTCCCCCAGGGACCAGAAGGTCCTTTTCGGGAACTCGAAGCTCTGAAGGTCTTGGAGCATCCCAAGAATTCCAGGGTTTCTCCACCATGGCCTGGCTTTAAAAAAAAGGGACCAAGGGAAGGCCGTTCACATTTTGAGTCCCCAAAGCCATGGGAGGTTTGGATGGATGGAAGAGGACGAAAGTTGGTTGTTTGTTGAACCAAAACCCATCTGAAAAATATGATGCAAACGTCAAATTGAATGGATCATTTCCACAGGCTTCGGGGTGAAAAATTGTTCAAATAGCTTCAGGTTCCTGTCGCCGTTCTTTTTGCGGGGGTGTTTCCTTGCAGGGATTGCCTCAAAAAGTTGCAAGAGCTGTGACTCCAAAACTCTCAGAGCCTAGACCAAAAAAAACACAGCACTCTCCCCACCTGCACATGTTGTTGACCTGTCAGGAAACACGTCAAGCAAGGTCCCTTGGTTTTGTTTCAAAATGCTTGGCTTATGCACTATGCATAATTGAGCGTCTTTGACGTCGTGATGTCGTGAGATCACCAAATATCAACTTCCACGAATCCAGGAGAAGCTTGCTTGATGCTTTTGAAAGCGCAGGCAAGCCTATTACTATAGTACCTTCTCTTGGCTGGTCATCGCGCGGCCTGTCAAAGTCACAAATTCGTCCAACTTCGATCAGCGATCGAACGTCTGTCACATCGCTGAAGAGTTTTCCCCCTGGTTCTTTGCTAGCGCAATCGTGGAAAATCAAAAATATCGCAAGCTACTCATTAGACAAATCAAACTGATTCTGACGTTTCACTGACATGCGGATCCCATTGGATCCATGGGACAAAGGTATATTTACCTACTTATGTACCCTAAAAAAATCCACCATTGATGGATCCGTATACCGGAATCGTCCCATATATCCGTCCTGAGGATATCAACTACATATAGAAATACCCTCCTGGTAACTAACATTTCCTGTTGATGGAAAAAATCCAAACAACCATCAACAGTATGGGGATATCCTCCCGGTAACTAACATCCTTACAAGGTTATCCCTATCTGGGATCTGAAAAAAAACTTGTAAATAATGGTGACCGTGATAACCTTCCAACCATATCAACTTGAGTGAGTTGGATCCCGGATTTCTGGTTGCCGGCCCCGACATCACGCTGTATTCCACGCCTTGGGCTCATGCCGTGCACCTGGAGGCAGTGCTGAAGGGATTCCAAGAACGGTGAACTGTGAAACCACCAAACATTTTCAGGTAAAAATCCGGGGTGTACCTTTCAAAACTGGAGGAATCCGTCCAAGAAATCTCCAACGAACGGACCCACTTTGAACGGACCCCCTTTCAACCTGAGTATCTAATTCGCTCGATCGTGGCAGCTTACTTTAGGGGTCGAGGTGGTAAGGTCATCATTCAATTTCGGATGGAATCCGGTTAACACCTATATTTCAGCTGCTTTTTTGAGCTGTTTTTCTGCCAGTTTCGGCTTCAGGAGATTCCTTCCTGCCATTTTTGGGGAAAATGGCCCTGGCAGTTGGCAAGATGAAAACAGCCATGAGGTGAAGCGCCGATTTTTACTACATCATAGAAAAGTAACATGTATATATATATATATACATCAAATATATATATATATATACATCAAATATATATATATATAAATATATATATATACACGTGTTGTAT